>JAUBNQ010000009.1:2483190-2498063 GCA_032353495.1 Ctenopoma kingsleyae | reverse complement strand
GGCTACAGACATTAATTGGTGCATTATGTGAGAATGAACCTCCTAATGAAGCGCTGGTTTGACCATATGCTCCCAAGGCCTTTTCTTCCAAGGGAGGCTTTGTCATGGTTTGTGCTAAATGGTTACAAATCTGAGCTCTCTTTTGAACACTCAGGCATCACAGCAAATATAAACTAATTACAGCCCAGTGTCTTTATTGTGATACCATCTGAATGGTCCTATGTATGTTCAGTTTGTATTATTAAGGAAACTGATTTGTTGTGTGTATGCCAGTGTAGCCACAATGCTGTCAACACCATAATTGCAGTCTCGTTGTTGTCGGTAATAGT
The DNA here is from genome assembly GCA_032353495.1 of Ctenopoma kingsleyae. Classification (NCBI taxonomy): domain Eukaryota; kingdom Metazoa; phylum Chordata; class Actinopteri; order Anabantiformes; family Anabantidae; genus Ctenopoma; species Ctenopoma kingsleyae. The sequence continues at coordinate 2,497,734 of JAUBNQ010000009.1, read as the reverse complement.
ATACGATGGACCACAAAGAGACACTGTAAAAGCAGCCAGCATGAAACTTAGACAATGATACAGTACATGCACCTCCCTCTATGTCCCACTGTGAGTGTGTATATGAGAGTCCTCATGGGAAAACAGTGTGTCACTGCTGGTATTTTATTTGGAGAGAATTCATATGTAATGTGCAAATATTTGACACATCTTGTTTTGCCACCAAATTTCTGCAGTAATTCTGGATCTGTACCTTTCTGCTGCTATTTACATAATCTTCATACACGTCGGGATTCCAATGTGGCAGGAGCAAAGTGATGAAATGGTTATCGGCCACTGAAAATGAATTAATTTTCCAATCTATTCTCTATTTCTGTTACAGTCTTTTGTTGACCAGCTGCACAGAAGCAAGGCTGAACTCACTCAAAGCTGAACTTCTACCATACCTTGTTCTTTACCAGCCCAGATAAATGCCAGGCAGTAGCAATTTGAATGTCATTCAGTTCTGACTTGGTTTTAGCTAGGTGTACCTAATAAACTGACAACTGTGCATATATATGGGACCTGCTGATTGGCATACTGATATGCATTAGCATTTACACTGCAAAAACATATGTTCTACCAAAATTCTGCCCCAGAGCACCTCAGCAAGTGCTGTGAGTGATTGGACCACAATCTGCCTTGATGGTTGTTGATACTGTACTTGTATTTAGCATTATTTACCTCTGATTGGATCGCCCAAGATGCAAAACAAGCAAGTGCGACCAGACTCCATATTGGATATTGGTCCATATGATTTGGATGCCCAGGACTGAATTACAGATCTATATCCATATGTACTACCTAAACTCACATACCCAGACATTGTACACAATTTTGGGTATTTTATTAAGTCATGCATTCGGTGCACTAGCACTAAGGACATTCTGTGGAGACCCAAATTTTTGGACTGTACTCAGACATCCATAGAGCCACCACCCAACTGTTTAATCATAGCTTGTTCTCATAAGGATCAGGGGACTGCTAGAGACTATACCAGCTGTCATTGGGCGAGAGGTGAGGTACACCCTGGACAGGTCACCAGTGTATCACAGGGTTGGTTTTTGAATCAAACACTGCAATCAAAATGGTAAAGTTTGGTCTGTCAACTAGGAAAATCTGCTGAAAAAAAATTCTCTACAGAGCTGAAGGGAACTGCAGATTCAGGTGATAATTCTGTCGCCTTTTATCGTCTTTAATCTCAACAGACTGTAATGACTAATTTATGAAGAAATCGTTGGAGACGGTTGAGACTTTCCGGTAAGAGCACATGGTTAAAGATGCTCCCGTAAAAGCCGATGGGAAACTTATTTTCATGTGCATCCTCTTCAGTCAACTATAAAAGTAAACAACCATTACCAAGAAAGGTGGGCAAGAAGCCACACTGACCCCCGTTACCATCAACATGCATCGCATAGTTACTGTATAAGAGATCAAAAGTGTAAATGGAACCAGTGGTTCACGGTCGTTTATGTTTTCCTCTTCCTTTAAGTATCTCTTCTTTTGTACAAGCAGCACCTTCATAACCTTCATTTTTTATTCTGGCTCACTGAAGCACCTTTTCAGCAACTTCTTTCTTAAGGCATGTGTGTTGAACTGTGTGTATTCACCTTTAAATGTATTCATAATTTCAGGGAGTTCAGCCACTGGAAGGTGAATAGCCTGGCCACAGAGAAGAGAGATTTCCTCAAAGCTCCTTTGCCCTTAGCGCCAGAGTTCCTACGCAATCTACGGTTACTGGGGCGACGACCATCCCTGCAGCAAATCAACGAAAACCTCATCAAGAAGTACGGGACCCACTTCCTAGTTTCTGCTACCCTGGGAGGTAAGAAAGGACTGCAGATGACACACTCGCCTTTATTCTCGGGTTAGGATGTGTCGGGACACACCAAAAATAGAGGAGCTACTCATTTTGTGTCTCAGAGGAGTTATGTGTTGTAGTAGTGCTACAGAAGCACAGGATATATTGCTGTTTTCATTTCAAGGAAGTATGTCAAATGGAAAGCAACAATTGCAACAATACCACTGAGTTACATTGCACCTGCAACACTCACCCAAGGTTGTTTTTCTCAGTAATTTCCCTCTGATGAACATTGTGCACAGATGCAAGAGCCTTACAAAGCAGAAGAGGGATTAAATTGACCCATTTCTTAGCATACGTCTGTTTGTATTGAATTTCTTTTCACCGTCAGTCTCAGAGGAGAGAAGTAACTCACAAAACAGAATGGCCAGCAGTATTGATTGTGTGCACCTCATAAAACAAGACCGAGACCTGTGTTCTGTTCACAGTGAACGACCTCATGATACTGACACACTGCTGATCCTGGTCATCACATATCAGCACAGATATGAGTACATTTTTACAGTGGCCTGTTTTCATATGGGGACTTGTAGAAAATTGATACTAAGTATAATGTTCTCTAAGCATATATTTCATAAGAGTCTGAGAGAAGCAGCCAGATCGGTCAAACACTATAATTTACAGTGAATATATAAAATAATAGAGGATACTTACTCACTTGCAAGTGCTATAATGGATATTAAATTATGACAAAACACTGTCATTTGACACTAAAATTACCCATACATCTTCACCCAGCAGTGGTGTCAGATATTCGATACCATCAATTTGGATACACACTGTTCACATGGAAGACAGATCCTGTCTTCTGACACCAACAGTCTCCTTCAATCTCTTTGATCATTTGTGTTAGGATTGCATCCACAGACCTAACAGGTACCACTTATCACTGGATGTATGCACTGGAGCATGAGCGTGGGAGACAGAGCAGAGATGAATGCAGATACAGACTGATAGTTACACTATATGTAATTAACAGGCTCAACTAAATGGGCTAAGCCAGTCTGCATACTGATGAGACTGTGGCTGAGTGAATACCCACATCCAAGATCTCCATTTTCTTTTTTTGTTTCTTTTGTTGTATGGTTTTCATCTCATTCTTTTTAGCTTTTTGTCCTTCCCACAAACTATGGCTACACTGAGCTGGGATGTGCTGTATATTTTGCACAAGTCTTAGCTGAATGCAGATGAAAGAGAAAAAATTATTTAATTGCTGTCAAAAATATAAGTATATAAATAAATATAAGTAAAGTATACTAAGTTAGTATTGGTGAATAAATGCAAAGAAATATTATTGATAATAATTTGGTTACCTTTTATTTGTTTTGCTTCTCCAGTGCAGTTTCTTCTTTTTTTCAGTTCATTTTTCCATTTATACATATAAGTGTGTATATATATATATATCGATATATATATATATATATATGTGTGTGTGTTTGTGTGTAGTTATCATGCCGCAGGCACAAGTTCCTTTTTTACATTGTAATTTCAGCAGAAGATTTTGGAAAAAAAAATCTTAATAATTTAATGAGAATTTTCACTGTCAATACAAATGTTCAAGTAAATAACAAAGGCAAATAATGTATAGTGTACGATTATACAGTTACGTAAATGTCTGGATAGCTTTGAAGGCTCAGTCTCTTTGGTCTCACTATAATTATACAAACACTATGGTGTTTTGTTTAATGCTACAGATTAAATTTTTATTTGAAAAGTTGTCTTAATGTAAAAAGGTGCTGTTGAAGTCTCATATGACCCAGACTCTTTGAACAGCCTGGCAGCAGTGCAGAGATATTCACATCTAAAAATGTCTGAGCGAGGCTCGCCCTTCTGACCAATCAGAGAGTCTCAATTATTTCTGCTTGAATAGTAAGTTTTGGAATGGCCTTATTTAGTGTAAGTATGCTTAAACATGACTGCAAGGGGCAAAACTGACTGCTGACTGACTTTTTCACCTGCATACATATTACATGCAGCTACTTCACTCTCCAGTATTTTAGATGTAAAACTTCTGTGAGTTAAAGTCTGTGAGTATCAGAATCAGTTGATAATTTAAATTCATCCATCCGATCCTGTTGCTGTGTGCTGAAACCAACTTCACAAAAAGATCCAACATTCTAAAAGTCGCTTTGACATGGACGTATACATGCCTGTGATGAGCAAAAACACATATATTGCACAGCATCTGTGATAAAAGGTGGTATAAGGAAGTTCCATTGCAAATGCTATTTTGGCCGAAAATGAGCACTAAAATTACAACAGCCCAAACCGCCCCTCGCTTCCCATACAGGCACCACAGCCCACCATCAAAATTGCAATTGCTATATTTCTTTTAAATTAGCGTGTTCGAGTTAGTTGGCATTCTATCAGTCAGCCTCATGAGGTAGTCACCTGGAATAGTTTCCCAACAATCTTGAAGGAGTTCCCAGAGGTGTAGAGTACTTGTTGGCTGCTTTTCCTTCACTTTCTGGTCAACTTCATCACAAACCATCTCAATTAGATTCAAATCAGGTATTAGTGGAGGCAAGGTCATCTGATGCAGCACTCCGTCACGCTCCATCTTGGACAAATAGCTCTTATTTGTATGTTTGGGGTCATTGTCCTGTTAAAAAACAAATTTTGGTCGCTCTAAGTGCAAACCAGATGGGATGGCTTGTGCCTGGAAAATAATGTGGTAGCCATGCACAGGTGTGTCTTCAATTGTGATTAAGTCACCAACAAAGACTGTGTTTACATGCACTGAAGGTTACTCAGAGAAACCAGGTTACCTGGATAACGGGGGAAAGTTTATATGCACTTAAGAAACCTAGTTACTGGAAATCCACTTATACATGCAGCAAATGAGTAATCTGATTTCTCCTTGATCTTTGGTTTATTATGGAAGCATAGTTCACAAATTTTAAATGTTTAGAGACAGAAAAGACCTGACTGCTTTTTTTTTTTGATGCATGGGTTGAGCTAGGTGAGCTAGCTTCCTTTTCAAACTGTCTGAATTAAAGAAATACATTGAAAAATGACTTATTTAGACATTGTTGGGCACTTTGTGTTTTTTTCAATTTTAGTTTAGTTTAGTTCAATTTTAAAATGAGGCAACTTTGCCCTGTAATGATCTTCACTTTCATCCAGCCGCGACTCTCTGCTGAAAGTAGTAGAGTGGTGAGTCTCAGCAGCCTTTGTCCTGCACATGCACGCTTGTAAAAAGCAGATTAGAAACCCGATTACACCATGGCAGAGTTCTCTGGGAGAAATCTACCTTTGGAAATCAGGCTTCTTTGATCCCCTACCCCAATTACAGAATCCAGGTTTCCCATTCCGCTTCATTCGGTATAAAGCACAGGCAAAGGCAGGAAACGTCACAAATTAACTCTGGACAAGATAGATAGAAACCTTTCCAGATGACTGCCTCTTGAATCTGGTGAGGGAAGGCCACGAGTGTGGGGGAGCTAAATGTAGCCACTTTGGACAATCTAATAAAATATAAACAATATTCTGGATTGTTTATCACCTTTTTGTTTACTACATAATTTCCTACATGATCTTTCATTGTTTGGACATCTTCAGTATTAATGTACAATGTTGAAAATAATAGAAATAAGGAAAAACCAATAAAGGTGGAATTTTACGGATTGTATCTTTTTTAAAATCTCATTTTCAAAAAGAGACCATTAATGATTCAGAGTGTTGAAGGAGCCACAAAACACCATCAGAGTACAATGAAATAAAGCAAATTTATTGTGTGTGGTTTTAGTGTTAATGGTTCTATAATTGTCTGATAAAAGAGAACTGAACTAAAAGCAAATGAAACATTATCTGCTTCACAGCAGGAAAACCGCAGTGAGATGGAAGAGCCAAAGAAATGTCAGATGGTTTATTTCTTCCATGGATAATTTCTGCTTGTTGATCTGGCATGTTGAAATGTTACGTTACAATTCAAGTCACCCTTCAGTCTTTCCCTTGTAACCACATTAGAGAGACAATTCAATACTTGGTTCAACAGTGTGCAAAAATTAGTAGTTATGGTAATTACAGTAAAATAATTTAATTTTAAGTAAATTAATTTAGTAGCTAAAGATTGACTATATTTATTGATTGCTTATTGATCCACAGGCGAGGAGTCTTTGACCATTTTCTTGGACAAGCAGAAGCTGAGTAAGAAGTCAGAGGGCAACAGCAACAGCTCAGTGGTGTCTCTGGAGCTGCTCCATCAGCTGGCAGCCTCCTACTTCACAGATCGAGAGAGCACCTTAAGACGGCTGCACCACCTCCAGATTGCCACCTCTGCTATCAAGGTACAGCATACTCACAGTTATCCAGATACATATTCTTTGCTTTCAAGCAGCCCTGGAAAATATATGCACTGTTTATTTGCTATATGTACACTTGCAGTTCTTCAGGTCCACAAACCATCAAGACGGACAAGCAAACATTAAGGCTCCAATAAAACTGTCCCCTTGGGATACATTACTCCATGCTGCACCCATAACAAATAGCCCTGTTAGTTCTCAACATACACACACAAACAATCTTTTTTTATAAAGATTATTTTCAAGGTGCATCATTGCTCAAAAGCTGGCGAGGAGATGAAAAGAGACCACGCGAGGACATGACATATTTAAAAAATGACAGGCTGGATTAAAAGCGCAGTATATACAGTAGAGTATACTCTGTAGTCCATGGAGGCACTTAACCATGGCAAATGTCAACTTTTTTAAAGTCCCAGAGAGAGTGTGTAAAAAAAGTGTATTTATGTGTATGGACTCTGTGTATGGGTTGGGTTACAGACCATGTGTGTCCTCTCCCGTAGGTGTGTGTAGTTAAAAACTTTCTGCAGTTTTGTAAAAACCTGTCTGATTCTAGACCAAAGTGGTTCAAGCTGCTGCCGTTTAAGTGCTCTAACACCTTTTTTACTGCACATCTTTTATCACATGTTTTACAGCTCTACACTCAACACTTGACTCACCTGGACAAGTTGAACCATCATTTCCCCAAAATCCACCCGCAGTTTTTTTGTCATTATTTGCAAATTGTAGAGTTTTATTGAAAGTTCACTCACAGAACAGACCAAAATAAATCCCATTATCTCTTCAACTTGATTTTACCTTGTTTAAATCCTGTTTTTTTCCCCGTCCATGATGACTGGAAGAAAAGCGCTACCAAGGTCTGTTGCCTTTAATGTGATGACAGCAGTTGTGTGGGTGGGAGGACCATGCTTTAATGCTTCAACTCCTGACTGAAATGACTAATTGTAGACTCTCTATGTACCTTCAATAGGGTGGCTCATTTTGTCATCTTTGTGTCTTCTCTCAAAAAGCATTTTCCCACAAAGCCTTGATTGGCCTGTATATGAGAAACGGAGAACACAAAGACCTTCTGGACAAATTGCTTTTACCTAGAAAGAAAAGTTAGATTATTTTGAGAACACAAAATTGAATTTTAATGACTAGAAAAGTTTGTTGAGCAACATTTTCATGTTAACTACAAGGTACCTCAGTGAAAACTGACACATTTTGCTGCAGTTGAGGCTGTAGTCTGATTGAAAAAACAATATAACCTATGCAGACTTAGAACAATACACTTTAAAATGTGAGCAAAAACAACAATTTTCCTGCTTCCTAAGCAAACTAAGTATGAATGCTGCATCTCAGTCACAACATAATCATGATACATTTGTGTCTGTGGAGGATGTGTGTTGCACTAAAGCTATCTTTTGCAAATAAGTCAACAATAGCAGATAAATAAGCTATTTGCAATCATTAAGATCTTTTTTCTACATCAGTATGTGTTCATTTTATTCTGTTATATTCTGTGAAAAGCTTATACAAATTTAGCTGCACACTGCTTCTCAGGCCAATTAAGCACCATGGCTTCAGTCATAATATTGGCATTTCTGACAGTGTGGTGTATTCTGTGGTTTGTGGTTTCAGTGGAGCTGTGTTTGCCAAAATAAGGCAAGATTATGCGTGATATTAAAGGATTTCAAGTAGAACTCAAAGTTGCATAGTGTTTGATATGGCAACTCATATTCAAAGGTGTGGTAAGTGTAGATATCTACAAAGTATGTTTTCACTGAACAGCGTGAACTGATATGCAAGTTGATCTTTTTAACTTGCTTCCTATTGTTCTAGTTTTGAGGAGTACACCACCTGGATTTCACTGAGCAAATAGGTAAGAGCCTTCCATTGAATAGTTACTGCAGTGATCAATATGTTTCAGATGGAAACACAGGTAGAAGCTGACTACCTGAATCCACTGAATGACCAGGTTTCTCCATCATTGGATTCTTTTTACTCCCTGATAGCACAGACATATTCCAACGCAACAATGCCAGGATACATTAAGCTCAAATTGTTAAAAGTGGTTCAGGGAGCACGAAACATAATTTTCATACATAGGTCCAGATGATGTCACCTGGATGAGTTCTGGAGGAGCAGGCTGACCATGACTACAACTGTGATAGTATGAGTGACAAGATGATCTGAATTGAGCATCTTAAAATTACCAATAGTCACTTTTTGCTACATATCGTAGCTGTAGTAAATATGACACAGTGACATAGTATTTAGAGATACATAACTAGAAGAAGAGATAATGTTGGGAAGGCAGATGGGTGTAATATCATTCTTATACAGTACATGTACTAGCCATAATAGAAGAAGGGGAAGCAAGTTAAAAATAGGTGAGGTCCCCCTATTACAGAAAATGCATATTTTATTATAATAATATATCTCAAGTAAGACATGAACTGTACCACAAAGGCCTCACACCCGTGTAACGTGTAATCATTGTGCTTGAATTTGGTGTCTGATCAGCAATTGTTAAGGACTAGAGGTTGAACACTGTTTGAAATGCATCATGGGATATTTCTACAACAGACACTCTACTTTTTTCCCAGTTTTGCTGAGGCTTAATAACACCAACCAACAGCAGCAAGGACACTCTAATCACTTTTCCAGACTGTTTTAAAAGAGTTGAAAGTCCTCCCATCTGCCCACCTTATACATTTCACCTCATACATTTAAAGCTTCAGTAAAAAGTAATAGAAAAATACTAAAAAAAACATAAATGCAAGGAATCAACAGTGCCACAGACGAATTGTATCCTAATGACAAACATGAGTTTTCATAGCACCATGCTCAAGAGACGAAGAGAGGCTGAAAATTAAAATTCAATATAAATTACATTTCAGATGTTGCTGCTTACATGTGAAAACATGTTCAATTCAATTCAACTTCATTTATAGTATAAAGCAAATCAAAACATAAGTCATCTCAGAGCACTTTACAGTGTAAGGTTTAAGACCTTACACAGAATACATATATATAGAATATTTGTAGAATACCCAACAGTCCCACTTGAGCAAGCACTAGTCCTGCACAGTAAACGTCCTCCATCTTCCCCAACCACCTCCTTGCAAATCAGTTTGCATTAATAAATGTAGCATGTCATTCGTTCATTCCCTCAAACAGGGGTGTGCTTACTTTTGTTGCCAGCAGTTTAGACATTAATGGCTGTGTTTTGAGTTATTTTGAGGGAGACAAATGTTTGTTGAAACCTTGGACATTCAAGATTTTGGATTAATTCTATCTTTACATTTATCATAAAACTAAGATGAATGCCGCTTTCCCCATACGTCACATATAAGCACACACATCCTAAATATTTACCACCTGCACCTGGTATAGCTGCATAAATTTGCAAATAAATGATGTATTAAAACATTTTTTAATGAAACTACTTAACTCATGAATGCTTTGTGATGAGCTCTTACCAGCCATTAATGTGCATATGTACATTTAAAAACTATGCAACATGTGCATTAATTTGTTTTATTAATTCTCATCAGGATTAATAATTTATTATAACATAAAGACTTGTTTACCTGCCCATGATGATAAGAATAGAACAGCTTTTCTCCTTAAAGATTGACAAGCAGCTAAATAGTCCCATTCCTTAGCAACTGCAAGCACCCAGAGACTTTGCACACCTGCCTACACAAACAAGCACGCACGACAAACGCACACACACAAAAGTGCACGCACGACAAACACACAGCAAGAGCATCATTTACATGTTTCTTCTAAATGAGGATCTGTGTTATGCAAACCACCTGCTACACTGTGTTTTGCCAGATCAACTCATCACCCAAGAGGAAGCGACACTGAGTTGGATGTACTTGACCTATGTCCGTGTACGCCTCTGGGCTGTGTGTCGCTGCAGCAGCGAGTAGGAGGTGGAAGTGAAATACATTATCTTTATCTCCAGAAATAAAGTGGTGAAATCTCAATCATGCATCCAGTTTAGACTTCAGTTCTCTGAGACAGAAAAAAAAAGATGTTCTGTAACATCAGCATGAAATCTGCTGGTTAAAAATGAGAGGAGCTTGTTCTGCATGGCGCAAAAGAAGGCAGAGTATTTTCACCACAGCACTGTGGTTCTGATGAGTCCAAATCAGCAGGGAGACTGCTCAGACACCACTGTTCTGTAAAAACAAATGTGTTTAAAAAATGTACAAATGAACACATTTTATAGACCAATATCGTAAATGCAGAAATAGTGATTAAAAAAAAGTGATATAGTCCTGAAAAATTAATAAAGTGCATAACATCAGTTATAAACAGGGATTATTTGTTATATGAGCAACTGTGATGCAAAAACAATAAAGCATTTTTCATTCAGTTATAAGAAAAAGATTATTATTACCGTGTATTATCTAATGTGATAATGTTAAAGATAGTAGGGTCATAAGAAAACACACACCACTATTCAGACTGCCACATCTGAGTTGCAGAAGTTGTAGACACTCTGTTTATGGGGATCTCGCGTTTGTGATGACTGTACCCAATAACTTCAGCATTGTTGTGTTAGTCAGCCCTGCCTGCAGATATGTAACAGGAAATAGGAACCCAACTGTCTCTACTGCTTTATCTGCAATTTCTGTTAAAAATGTAAAAGTTAAAACTGTTAAGTTCAGACAAGTATAATTACTGTAGTGTGGTGAGTGTTGTAGTAATGGTGATTTCAATGTTACCACCACTAAACATCCAACTTAATAATGTAATTGGATTTACCGAGCTTAGGTCTTCTGCAAAAGCTTTTCCATTTAGCATCTTCATAAACCTACAGGTTGAGAAAACTGGAATAGTGTAATATTCTTTAGTCTTTCTATAGGACATGTTAAAAACAGTCATAAGTGGACTAATTACTGACAAAGTCTTTTGTGTTAATCACCAACCTTGTGTTTTAGTAACATCTAACCATAAACCCATTCAACCCACTGGCATCAGGACAAGGAAACTGGAATGTAAAACCTGTAATTAATTTCCCAGGTTAGAAAAAAATAGGCTGACCAAATAACCAAAAATTACTGAAACTGGGTCAATTCTTAACCCAGTAATTTATAGTGTAAAATTACAGCCAAATATTTGCAAAAGAGTTGTCACACAACCTAGTCAGTAACGTGCTGCACTTAAATTTTGTCATTTTACTAAAATGAATGTAACCTATTTTTGTCACATGAATGAGATGCAACAGTTTACTCCTTCATTATTAAAGCAGGGATTATCTGTGCCCACAATCTTGTTTTAAACAACGACTAAATCCTAATCTTTCACTTCTCGCATTTATCTCCTGCTAATCTGTCTCTTGTATTGCCTTGAAGGGTAACTTCATTTCTCTTTTGATAATAAATGCAGATCTTAATGCAAGATAGAGTGTGAAGATGTGAGCAGCAAGGCTGTTTTAAGGAGAGCACTTTAGCACAGGCTGCATCATTTGCCAAATAGCGTGATTTAGCTTGAGAATGGTTTTGCCGGAGGCCATATTCATCTTCTTATGCTAATTGTCCTATCTTGGCCCCTCACTCTGGAAATTAACTATTTGTATATTTGACTTTATCCTTCTCTTCCTTGAAGCTTCTCTCATTATTCTGTCTGCTTTTTAGCTTTTTCTCAGTTTGCAGGCCTAGAATATCTCTAACATGTCAAGAAGGATATTATCCTCAGCAGCACTAATATCTAGGTTATATGTTAGTGCTCCAATTAAAATTTCATTGACCTAGAGAGAAGAAATTTCAGGGGCATTTCTTTATCATGGCGTGTTTACAAATATAACTGATAATATAACTGATCTTTGGTTGCTGTGGTTATCTGCAGATTAATATTGCATAGGCTACATATGTTTGTTAAATGACACTGTCCTCTCAAAAACAAAAACAGCATCAGTTGTTTCAGCAAAGGCTCCAAAATCATAACTTAATGTTCCAGTTGCAATGTGCCCTCTAGTGGCAGTAAGAGGAAGTTAGCCGACATTGTTACAGTGTCAACATACATCATTGGATTGGCTTTGATCAATATTCTTTGAGTGAATGAAGTTTAGCATTTATTAAGGGAAGAAAGCACACAACTCTTGCACAGACCTTAGTTTGACTCCAGAGTCCCGTCTGCGTAATCTGCTATGAGTTCCTAAACATAACTATAAAAAACATTTAATTCCATTGTAGTCACAAAAGTGGATGTTGTACTGCAGGATCAGATATTTAAGCACAAAAATATCTGTTGTCTGGGTAAATTTTACTAATCTCTTCCTTATCAACTGGTTTGCAACTTTTACCATCTGTGTGAATTATCAACAGATCCTCATTATGTTAACTGAAAATGTATATTTGTGAAAATTTTGTATGTTTATATTATATTTATATTATATTTGTATATATAGGAGTTGATAGTGACCAAAGCTGGACCTAGAAGAGAATAAATATTGGACTTTAATTCAATATGTGGTCAGAAACATGACTCTAATTACTAATTAACCATTATATTTTTCTGGAAATACTGGATGTGTAAACTGACAACTGTTCAGTAATAAATTGTCATGATTGCTGAGTAATCTGTCACAGCCCACCATTTGGGGAGGCCCACTGTAGAGGATTCGGTCAGACGTTTTGATGTACACATGGTCTGAGTTACCTTATAAGGATAAGGATAATCAGCTTTTATTGTCATTATTACATTTACATGTTTACAACTAAGGCACCCGGGGAACTAGTGCTGAGTGTCTTGCTCAAGGACACACCTGGTATGGGGGATGGGCTGGGGATTCTGGGCTTTGATCTCTGATGCTTATCCCGTTGAACTACCAGGCCACTTCTAATAATAATAATTGATACTACGGGGTGTCAGTCTCTTGTCCAAGGACACCTCGACATGTAGGTTACCTGGGTTGGAAGATGACTTCTCCACCCATTGAGCTATCATGCCACACCTTATGGCTGTTAAAGAGACATACAATATCCAAGTGTAAGAAGAGATTATATGGTCTCCATCATATTGTTTTATTATTAGTCTTTTTATTTCTTGTTCCCCTTTTATTCTGGAATTACACAAAGTAATGACATTTTTTTACTTTCTGACCTGCACATCATGCCCTGGCTATACAGGAAGGCACAGCCAAGTCTAGGATCAGCTAATACATAGTACAAGTGTAATTAATTATATATCGCTAAATCACAACAGAATAATCTCAAGGCACTTTGCAAATAAGGTCAAAAGTATATAGTTAAAGAGAAAGAAACCCAACGATCCCCCTTGAGCAAGCACTGGCACTGACAGTGGAGAGGAAAAACTCCCTTTAACAGAAGAAACTTCCAGCAGAAACAGGCTCAGGGTGGGCAGCCATCTGCCTTTACCGGTTGGGGTGAGTGGACAGTGGAGAGAGAAAAGGAGAGCAGACAATAATAGCAGACAGTTGAATGCCAGCAGCTTCCTCGTCCAGCTAGACAATAGGACCTGGGTCACCCCCCACCTCCCATGATGAGAACCTGGAGGAAGGAAGTGAGGAAAAAATGACCATCATCTCAGTTTTATCTGAATTTAAGAGCTGAAAATTATGTGACAGCTTTTCAGAATAGACAAACAGGACTCTAATTTAGTTATCTCAGAAGGGTCATCAGCCCATATGGAAACGTATAGCTACGTATCATCCGCATAATAGTGGAAACTAATTCCATGACTGCATATGATTTGGCCTATAAGTGAAATACGCTGCTCAAAAAAATTAAAGGAACACTTTGAAAACACGTCAGATCTCAATTGGAAAATAAATCATGCTGCATATGCATACTGATATGGAATGGGTAATGTGTTAGGAACAAAAGGATGCCACATCATTTGGTGAAAATGAAAATTATCAACCTTCAGAGGGGGTAATTCGAAGTCACCAAGAAATTTAACTGAAAAACTGATGCAGCAGACTAGTCCAATTCGCTGAAATGTCATTGCAGCAACTCAAAATGGCACTCAATAATTTGTATGGCCCCCACATGCCTGTATGCATGCCTGGCAACGTCGGGGGATTCTCCTTATGAGGTGATAGGTGGTGTCCTGTGGTATCTCCTGCCAGATCAGAGGTGCAACCTGGTGGCATTGGATGGACCTAAACATGATGTCCAAGAGATGTTCTATTGTATTTAGTTCAGGTGAGCATAGAGTCCAGTCACTCGTATCAATTCCTTCATCCTCCAGGAACTGCCTGGACTTCCTGTCCAGCTCTCCTAGAGTAACTGCCTGTCTCCTAGAATCTCCTCCATGCTTATGAGACTGTGCTGGGAGACACAGCAAACCTTCTGGCAATGGCACGTATTGATGTGCCATCCTGGTGGAGTTGGACTG
>JAUBNQ010000009.1:2472668-2483090 GCA_032353495.1 Ctenopoma kingsleyae | reverse complement strand
CCACTTCAAACCCACTAACACACTGAGACAGAGACTTGTCCATCCCAAAGACCGGATACCAAAACAGAAGAAGAGCAATGTAGTGTATGCTGTTCAGTGCAGTGAAGAGTGCGCCGAGCTGTACACTGGGGAAACCAAACAGCTGCTACACAGGAGGATGGCCCAGCACAGAAGGAGCAACAACTCAGGGCCAGAATCAGCTGTGTACCTTCATCTGAAGGACAAAGGACACTCTTTTATGGACCAAAATGTTCAAATATTGGACAGAGAAGACAGGTGGTTTGAGAGAGAAGTGAGGGAAGCTTTGCATGTGCAAATAAACAACCCCTCACTCAACAGAGGTGGAGGCCTCAGATATAACTTATTTTCAACCTATCATCCATTCCCAGGAAAATCAGGCCCAATTCACACGTCCACCAGGTTAACCACACTTAACGACCCACTTAATGGGGGCAGGAGGAGCTGCCAGGGGGTGGGGCTGTTACATCTACCCACACCCCTCCCCTGCCTTTGTTTCACTTAATGAGCCTATTCAAGGCAGGAGTGAGGTGAAACCAACCTGGAAGATAAATTTGTGGTCACAAACCAACTTCCCTCAGATTGACAAAGTTCTGTGGATGCAGAATGAAACGTATCTACCTTAAAGAAGTTAACTTAAAGAACTTAAAAGTCCAGTTGCCATGATTCAACTTTCAGACAACTTCACCTGGATGACTGAGAATCTTCAGAGACATCTGCTACTTAACTAATCAGATCAATATCCCAGAGGTTTAAATGACTTGATACTATACTCTGATTAAAAAGTGTTCCTTTAATTTTTTTGAGCAGTGTATAAAGGGAGAAGAGGAGAGGGCCAAGAACCGAGCCTTGTGGTACTCCGTATTTCACATCAGCAAATGCTGTCATGATATTATTTTAAGACACACATTGTGTTCTTTCAGATAAGTAGGATTTTAACCAAGCAAGCGCCAATCAGGAGACACTTTTCAAGCCGTTCAAAGAGTATACGATGATGTATGGTGTCAAAAGCTGCGCTAATCTCAAGTAAGAGAAGCTGGGATGTGGAATTGGAATGCATATCTAATATAGGTAATTTACGACCTTATTAAGTCATTAATAAGGTGGCCATTACCAGCTTAAATAGTGACTGAAATGATATGGCCTCAAATTCCGTTAAAACAGCAGCTACCTGCTCTGCAACATGTTTAACCTGTTCTATGAAGGAGCAGAGTGAAGAGGTGATTTTATATGTAATGTCATCTGTTTTACTGCAATTAAAGTCCAGTAAATCCTGAGCAGTAAAAGACAAGGAGTTAAGGGGCAGTTTCTTTTGAGTCAGTTTGGCAATTGTTTCAAATAGATATCTTGGATAATGTTTGTTTGGGAATAATAGGATGCTTTTGCAGTGGACAAAGCACGCCTGTAACTCAGTACAGATTTATGCTACTGGAGGTGTAGAGATTCAGACTTTGAGGTCCGCCATGAAAATGTGTGCCTACATTAAAATGCATTTCAGTTAATGTGACCTTTACTTTCTGATTTTTCTGCTTCAAAGTTTGAGATATCTCTTGCGAAAAACATATGCACTTGTTTTCTCCACATCACATCTCTCTCCCATCCTGCCACTGCTCTCAGTAAGACAGTCAACACATTGCAGGCAGCTGTGGCTGCAAGTGTTGGGTAGGTGAAGCAAAAGATGGTGAGCGTTTTCTCTGCCACATCTAGTCCTCTGCCTGCCTTTACATGCGCCGCCTGCCACAAATTGTTACAGCAGGAAGTGGGAACAAACATCTTCACTGCTGCTAATGTGTTTTTTTTAAAAAGAGTATACAGTAAATAAATCTGTCCTTTTTTCTGTTTCCTAGGTAACAGAGACAAGGACGGGCCCTCTCGGCTGCAGTAACTACGACAGCTTGGATTCTGTTAGCTCAGTGTTGGTGCACAGCCCGGAAAATAAGATCCACCTTAAAGGTGAGGCTGGATAACATATACTATACTGTGCAATCACATACTCATTGTAAATTCACTCACACACACACACACACACACCACCTCCATCCACAATGCTGCCAAGTCTCTGACCTCTTATGGTTAGTAGTTGCCCGGGATGACCCTTTACTTTACGCTGCACTAGTTTATATGTCTGTTCTGCCTGACTGGTTCTCAGTCTCCAGGGGGATCTGTTTTATCTTTCCAGGCTGTGGATGGGCCATGTCTGGCCACAATGACCCCCACCTAACCCCTCCAATCACACCTGGAGAACTTAGAACAATGGAAGAATAAACCCTTCTTTCTTTAAAATATATGATATGAGGGGTGGGTTAGCATCCACACCACTGATGGAAACAGATTATATTGTATATTATATCTTATGAAGATCACTATGAATGAAGTAGCATAACAATGAATAGAGGGTTTTAAAAGGAGAACTGACTATAAAAAAAAGAATATCATTGAAAACCATCACTAAGCAAGTTAACAAACTGAAATATTAACACAAACTCAAATCAATCTGAATAAAAATAATGTAAAAAGTCACATGGAAAAAAGCCCAGGGTGTTGGTGGGTAGGTGCTTGAAAATTCTGATAGCAGTGTAAAATGAAAAGGTGCATTTTGGAGTCAGTTTAACATTGAATATTGAAGGGAACACATTTGTTTTATGTGTCAGATTCAAAAATCCTCAACACTAATGGCCAATAGAGCAGCAGCAGTGTGTGCTTGTGTGTTTGTGCTGATCTGCATCCCTGTGTGTGTTGATCCTGATGTGGGTGTGTTATGAACATTCCACCTACTCTCCCTGTTATGCTCTGAACCTCTTGCAGAGACAGTTTCCATAATATTATACTAGAAACATAAACTGTAAACTCAACAACAGAATGTTACTATGTAATGTGACCTATAAAATCAGTGTATGTAGAAATATGTACATTGCTCAAAAAAATTAAAGGAACACTTTGAAAGCACATCAAATCTCAATTGAAAAAAAATAATGCTGGATATTCATACTGATATAGAATGGGTAATGTGTTAGGAACAAAAGGATGCCACATCATTTGATGAAAATGAAAATTATCAACCTTCAGAGGTCTTAATTCAAAATCACCAAGAAATGTAAACTGAGAAACTGATGCGGCAGGTTAGTCCAATTTGCTGAAATGTCAGCAACTCAAAATGGTACTCAGTAGTTTGTATGGCTCCCACATGCTTGTATGCATACTTCACAACGTCGGGGCATGCTCCTTATGAGGTGACGGATGGTGTCCTGGGGTATCTCCTCCAAGATCCTGACCAGGGCATCACTGAGCTCCTGGACAGTCTGAGGTGCAACCTGGTGGTGTCGGATGGATCTAAACATGATGTTCCAGAGAGAGTGGAGGGAAGTCAATGGTATCAATTTCTTCATCCTCCAGGAATTGCCTGCTTACTCTTGCCACATGAGGTCGGGCATTACCATGCACCATGAGGAACCCAGGACCCATCGCATCAGCGAAGGTTCTAACAATGGGTCTAAGGATTTCATCCTGATACCTAATGGCAGTCAGGGTGCCATCGTCTATCCTGTACAGGTCTGTGGATCCCTCCATGGATATACCTCCCCAGACCAACACTGACCCACCACCAAACCGATCATGCTGAACAATGTTGCAGACAGCATAATGTTCACTGCGGCTTCTCCAGACCCTTTCACATCTGCCACATGAGCTCAGTGAACCTGCTCTCATCTGTGAAAAGCACAGGGCGCCAGCGCTGGACCTGCCAATTCTGGTGTTCTCTGGCTAATGCCAGTCAAGCTCCATGGTGCTGGGCAGTGAGCACAGGGCCCACTAGAGGACGTCGGGCCCTCAGGCCACCCTCATGAAGTCTGTTTCTAATGGTTTGGTCAGAGACATTCACGCCAGTGGCCCACTGGAGGCCACTTTGTAGGGCTCTGGAAGTACTCGTCCTGTTTCTCCTTGCTCAAAGGAGCAGATACTGGTCCTGCTGATGGGTTAAGGACGCTTGACCTTGTCCAGCTCTCCTAGAGTAACTGCCTGTCTCCTTGAATCTCCTTTCCATGCTCTTGAGACTGTTATGATAGACAGAGCAAACCTTCTGGCAAGGTGTGCCAGAAGATGAAGATGAAAAAAAAATATGAGGAGGGAAAAAATGTCCACCTGCAAAACTATTCCTGTTTTTGGCATGTATTGATGTGCCATCCTGGTGGACTGCTTGTGCAACCTCTGTAGGGTCCAGGTATTGCCTCATCTAAAAGTAGTGACACTGACCCTAGCCAAATGCAAAACTACTGAAAAATAAAAAGATGAATATGAGACAAAATTGGAGGCTTTTATTTGTTGGCATTTACACCTAGATAACTAACAACATAGAGCATCACACATTTTGGATAACATGATTTCCACATTATTTTATTATTGGCATTGTCACAGTTTTGGGAGATTGCTTGTTAAAGTTAAATATGTTTTTCACTGGTGGCTATTACTGCATATATTAATCATCTTGTTTTTGTTTTTGGCTTTCACAAAACTGCAGAATAATTCAGAATAATTCTAAGGTCACCTTGGATAAATTGTAATAACTGAGGTGGTAATAATTCAGTAGAACCTCTATAGGTGTTACTGCTCCTACTGACTTTTAGTGATATGAACGCTTAGTGTAACAGAACAAGCTTGTGGGCAGACTGGCTAATGGGCAAAAAGATTAAAAGAGCATAAAGAAAAGAAGAGAATAGCAAAATACCATTATTCTCCCCAGCCACCTGGCCTTGTCCTTTCCTTTAAGAACTCTCATACAAGGAATAATCACTAGCACTCATCTGTAACCTCCTCCAAAAAAGGAGACAAAGTCGGACCAAACTTTCTAGTCATTTAAGTTTGTCCTTGAAACTGTACCTAATCCCAAGTGTAGGATGTCACACATTCCATTGAGCCACTGCTCCACAGTGAGCATTTTTTCTAAAGCTGAAGTATAATTTGCTTTTCTATTGTAAGGCTAAAAACAGTTGAGGAGGAGAGGAGAAAAGAATAAAAAAGTGCAAATAATGACATCTCAAATATTTAAAATATCAGATAGTGACTTCATGTAGGTCCCCATCACTTACATTAAAAGGCTGGTTACGAAAGTGGGTTGTAAATGCCTTTGAAGCTTTATAGTAAGTTCTAAAGAATTGGTTATAAAATTGATTGATATTTGAGTACGAGAAAATGAGTTTCAGCAGCTCGTTTGTCAGGTTTGATCAGTCCTAAGGACATTTTATTTGTGGGTATATAAAGTTGTTGGCTGTAGGTTCACTGTATATTTTCTGAAATTTAATTTCTCCTTTATATTAATCCCTTTTAAGATGTACTATACATCTTATCTGTATAGTATCAGTACAAGGGGGGCTCATGTCTCATCCAGATGAGATAAGATGGGTTAGGAGGGAAGAAGCCTGCAGACCTAAATTCTCCTTTCTATTTACTAATAGCATGAGATGTATGATGTGCTTGTTTTATATGTTCTTAATGAAAATGGAGAAAGTGCAACCCACAGGGTAAACTCCTCTTCTTACTCCAACCAATTACTCTGATGGGTTCCATTTAACTGGAATTTCAGAATTCTTTTCCTGGGAGCCCCATTGACAGAAATTAGGTCATGCAAGTTGTTCTTGGCTAGTAGAATCTCTAAGAATTATGGGAAAAGGGTGTATATTTTAAAACCAGTATCTCTGGGAGTATTTTTAAAGTTTTCCCAAATTAAACATAGGTGTCCCAACAAGGATGTACTTTGTGGTAATTCCCACAGTCCCCCAGCTGCCTCTGTACACAAAAGCCTCTCCGGTGTAACAGGATAAAGCACTCTAATTGTACAGCCTCTTTGTGTTTAAGGCTCTGCACTACTTATACTGAAAAAAGAAAACAGAATCAGTCTCTGATTTCATGTCTGTGTGTGTGTGTGTGTGTGTGTGTGTGTGTGTGTGTGTGTGTATTGACTACCTTTAGGCTTTGCCTAAGTGTTTGTGTACGTGTGTACAAGTGTGCTTCTGTAAAATGAAGACCTCTGCTTTAGTAACCAACAGCAGCTACTCTACTCTCATAATTAATGATTGACAGAGGCCTGGCATTAGCCTTGAATTGGAGCAATGCTTTGAAGTGAGGATGTGAAATCATCATGATTTTTAGTGAATGTTTTCACAAGGATTTTATCTTCGAAATTCAATTTTTTATGGTTATTTGTTTTGCAACTCTACAGTGTGTGTGTGGGGGTGGGGGGGTGTACTTGAGTATGAGTGCATCAACAACATATCAAGAGTCCAGGAAAAACAAGGCAGTTAACAACACAGGACAGTGTGGAGAGAGGGACAAAATAAAAAGCAGAAACCGGTGCATGATTTGGCTTAGACAGCCTTTACATAACCTCCTCTCACATAACCATAGAAAAGTGACCCTGCTCTCAACACAATGCCCCATGTGAGTAAACACAAGAATTCACTAGACAATATTATGTATAAAACAGCCTGAGGCAAGTGTAGGACTGGTGCTTATTAAAATACCATATCAAAGAGTGAAGGATCCATGCCCTGCATGTGATTCATCCCTGAATCATGGATGATAAGTGTGGCTACAGTGAGGCTGTCCTTTTGCAATATTCCCAGTGAAATTTAAGCATCTCCCAGAGTCCACTAAGATAAGAAAAGACATTATATAACTGGGGGGTACCAGAAAGTGAACCACTAACCCCCACTGCCCTACCTACTGCACCACGATCAGCCCCAAATTAATAAATTAGTGCTCAGAATTTTTATACTCTCTAAATATATCCAACATATCAGCTCACTGTTGGGTGAAGTAATTTTGATTACTTCAAATTCCAGGACTGCAAGGCCTGCAACACATGTATATGTATGTATTTCATTGGAGAACTTAATGCCGTACCTCTCGCCAGGACAGCTGACAGTCAATCTGACTGACAATCTTAGATGCCCCCTAAGATCGTTCTACTCCTTGTTCTCCTCCTCTCTCTCTGTCACCTGAACAACACTCCTCTGCTGGTTCTCCTGCTCCACTGTCTACAGCAGACTGATGCTGGAGTCGGCCCTCCCTCATCTCTAATACCACACTCAGCTGTTTATGTCAGAGAGAACATGTTGTGTCTTTTATACAAGATTTATATACAATAAACTAGAGCAGGACTGGACAGTTAGGTCATGTTACAGGCAGCTAAGCGTTTACCTGCTGTTTTTTACCTTTGCTCTATAATGATGCGCCTGTTGCTTCCTCCCCCACTTGTTCCAGCCTCATCATCATTACCTAGTTTTAAATATTTTCTCATAAAATCCCTCAAACCTCTACTTTCCTCTTCTCTTCTTCTCCTTTCTTTTCTGTGCACAGGACTTATGCTGATCGATCATTTAGACAATTTACTGGAGAGCGCTAAATAAACTCAAAGTCAAAGGTTGTCGTCTGTGGTCAAACCATTTCTGTGTAGGGGTGGAGGTATTATTGACACTATTTCAAGGACAATTACAAAAAAAAGGCAAATACTTTATGCCATTAAAATATTACATTTTCTTTCCGCAAATAGGCCCATTTTGAAAAATTATTCCTCTCGATAATTTGTTGAATTGAAGGGCACAGTTCTGCACCCCACCCCCACCCCCCACTCCCTCCACCCCCCACCATGGGCCTGGGACAAGTGACCTGTTTTCCCCCCACGTCGGTGGCGTGCCTCTCGCACCACCTTTTCTGTGCCCATAATAACCTCATGGTCATGGAACAAATGCTGCACAGCTTTTGTTAGTTCACTAATTTCTGTAGCCTTCCCTTTTATCAGTTTGTGCTGTACTATGCATGTGTTTGTTGTAGTGACCCTGTGAATGACCCTCCACTGTAGCTGAGCAGTCGGCTTTTCTACAGGGGGTTTATATGCTTTATATCGGTATCTTCACAATCATCAGAGCAGGCTGCCAACTGACCTTCAGCAAAACTGAAATCTTCAATCAGTCACTTCTGAAACTGTGTGTGAGTCAGAAAGAGGATGAAGTCATCACCCTCCTGCAGAATCTCAAAGACACTAAAACTGGCTCAGGTCTTTACACTTGACGGATGGGAACTGTAGCAGCTATGGCAACACATAGGTGTGGAAAAGGTGGGGTACACCTGCATAGTTACAGTCTGTCAGGTATACACAGGTCACTTTACTTTAGTTTTCTAAATCTGTCTAATGCATTTTTTGGGGGAAAGTGGCAAGAAGTTCAAAAGTCAGCTAAAGTATAAGGTTATAGCTACAAAGTAATATTAGATTAGCAATAAACAAACAATACAAAAATGCCACCTACAGAAACTAAGTTTCAAAAGGTTTCTGTTCCCTGAGGAAAGTTCCTGTGCTAGTATGCACCTTATAAATGGTTTTTTTCAATGTCTTTGACCATAATATGAGGCTCTTATTACAAAAACATATTCAGACGATCCAACCTCAAGAACTCACACAGTATGTTTAGCCTCTCCCTTCTATTCTAGCACAGACAGTTTAGGAACCAGGTGATGGAAATGTGAGTCTATATAAATGTCCTTGGAACACAATATGTGCTTGCTCCAAATGTGTGACAGTGAAAGTAGTTTCATGGTGTATTAGCTAGAGAGAACTATGGATTACAATCCTGAAAATGAATCTGTGGCAACTTTTTTTTGTCAGAAATGGCACATTTGCCTGCTGGTAGCTGCTCAGTGCCCTCACAGAAGGACTCCAGGAAAACCTTTAACAGATCCCCTCAAAGCATCCCAAGCACGCTTTTAGATCTCTGCTGGAATTCCATCAATAACAGGAGAAAAGCCTGGGGACAGATGCTGTTTGACACTTGCGAGTTTCTCCAGGGTGAGAGGTCTGTCAAGTGCTTCCCTCTGCTCAGGCCTAAGTCTGGGCAGTCACTGAAACAAAT
This sequence comes from Ctenopoma kingsleyae, assembly GCA_032353495.1. Taxonomy (NCBI): domain Eukaryota; kingdom Metazoa; phylum Chordata; class Actinopteri; order Anabantiformes; family Anabantidae; genus Ctenopoma; species Ctenopoma kingsleyae. The sequence goes on along the minus strand of JAUBNQ010000009.1, from coordinate 2,474,175 downwards.
TCTCTGCACACCACCTGTCACACTATATTTCGCCGCCTATGAATCGTTCGCCAAAATTCTTATCTGTGCCTCCTCTGACATCACAACCCCAAATGGCAGTCTCAAATGTAAATGTTCATATAGAGGAGGCTACAGTTCAGAGAGAGTGTGCCACATCCAGATCCTTTAGAAAGGCACCTATGGAAGCACTTTGTCCTTTTAACTGAAATTCCTATGAACTCACCCAACACTAACATGACATTATCTAGAGAGGAGAGGAGACCTTAGTATCACAAGAGAGCACAAAACAATTTGGGACCCAGAGGAGAATGTGCATTTCATCTCTTGCTACAAGTGTGGAGAAAATTCAAGTTAGAGTCAGATGTAAATGTCACAGGTAGGAGAGAAAAGGTGTAAAGGTGAGCATAATAAGAGACAGAGTGTGATATAGCAGCATCTGTGCCAGCCTCTATGTTCTGTAATGTTTCTGTAGGTTGAAGCTGGGTTGCTGCCAAGGCCTGTGTCTCTGACAGCTGGACTACAGTCCAAGGGTACCAACACCATCTCCTTTAAAGCTAAGAGTGCGTTCCAGTGTAGAGGACCATGCTCTCACTAAATAAAAAGCTTAGAGAGAACACACACACTGATAACAGAGGGGTGGTGATCATGGGGGAGGCTTAAGAGCTTCAAATTGCCTAAAATGAAAAGTGTGGTCTCGGCTGGAGATTGAGAGATAGAAAGAGAGGGAACCATGGGTCTGTTATTCTCGGCTGCTGTGGTGATCTAAATGTGTAGCTGGATAGAGGCAAAGCCTTATGGGTAATGACCCTAAAAGCCCCCATGAACAGGAGACACCCACAGTCACAGTTTTTTTTTCTAGAAATAGTGGGAAATGGAAGCTGATAAAAGGGGAAGAAAAAAGCAATTAAGATTGTTTTATCACGTTTATGAACCAACCTTATACAAATTATAAAGGTCAAATCAAAACAAGTCAGATGTGTCATCCATTATCTCTAACATCTGTATTTTATCATCAGAAGCCAAACTGAACTGAGTCAAATGTTGTCAAATGTCCCTCCAAAGAACAGATGGATGTTAGATTAACCATACTTAATCTTAAAATAGGCTGACTTCTCAGGACTTGCCTTACTCTCTGCAGATATTTGGCAGATGCGGCGTTCCTTGTGACCTCTTCATGATTCCCATTTGCCTGTGGGATTCCAAGATTCCAGATTCACTAATGTCTGCTATGCTGCCTTCTGGTACTATAGTCCCCTCAGTTTTCGGCCTGTCTCTCGGACGTATCGGCATGGGTGTCTGAGCAACACCTCCAGTTGAACTTATCCAAAACTGAGATTCTGATCTTTCCAGGCGACAACTCCCCTCAGCAAAACATCTCAATTCAAATTGGCTCACTACTAACACCTACAGAGTCTGCAAAAAGCCTTGGAGTTTGGATAGACGACAAACTGAGTCTGAACGATCATGTAGCTGCGATCTCCAGGTCCTGCAGGTTCACTCTCTATAA
>JAUBNQ010000009.1:2437107-2450445 GCA_032353495.1 Ctenopoma kingsleyae | reverse complement strand
GCTGAAGAGTTTGATGTATAATATGTGCATGGTATGTAAAAGTTGTGTCATTAAAAGAGTAAAAACCGATACAGATATTTTCCGATATTACATTTTAATGCCAATATCGGCCAATATTAATGGTAGGCCGATAATATCGGACATCCCTAATTAAAACGCTTTGTATCTGTTTACATCGACCAACTCAGTCAGGCTAGTCAGCAGACAAGATTCATTAGGACTGGATGAACCCCTTTCATTTCACACCAGATGACACTGGATATTTATAGCCCCTCATTACTCACCTCAGTAGTGATGTTGTATTGGTTGGAGATAATTGGGACCAAATTTGCTATTCATAAATTCACAATGGACTCTTCACTGGGCTTTTTAAAAATGATTTCTCTCTGTAAGAAAGGTTAAGCACAGGAAGGAGAAAAGTCTATTTCAGTTTTTCAGTACACGTTGAGCTTCTAAGTGACCAGTGCTAACGCTTGCCAAATCCCTTAGAGCAGTTTCTATCCCTCTCGTTCTCCCAGCCAATCCTTTTTAATCTGTGTCCCCTCCTCCCAACTCCCCAGTTCCCACAGGGGACAAAATAATTCCCAGTGCTTCAGTACAGAGAACTCAGTGCAGTTTAAGCTTCTTGCAAATATCACCCACCTTCACTTTGCCCTGTGCCCCAAACATCTCAGACATCTGCAGTAAAGACTGCAACACTTCTTTACTCCTTCACACGGCATCTACAGGCTCACTACAGGATCTTAATTGTGGATGGGCAGTAATGGTGGACATGGTTGCAATAGGACCTTTAGGCTGACACCGCAGAAAATTCTTTACTGAGATGCCAAAAGTAGCCTCTATTCATGGATCAGAGGATGGACTGGATTGCATCTGCACATTCACACTTTGATCATCATATCATAAACATGTGATCTTTGTTACAAAGAAGGTGACTTTCTGGGACTGCATGTTTGTTATATAACTATCCATATATGTCTTTGACAGAAGCAAACTGTGAGTCTCCTGTTCCAACATCTTTCACTGCAGGGAGGAGGCTGGGGATTCCTGTGGGCTTGAGAGCAGCAGATCTTCTGAAAGTCTCATTATCAAACCACAGTTACAGGTTAAAAAATGTAAAATGTGAACTCTAAAGTTAAAGCATGTGAGATTTCTCCTCTTGTGTTCAAATGAATAGTTAAAAAGCGCAGCGTAAGAATCACAAGGATTGAAAACAAAATGGCTTTCTTTAGGCTGAAAGGAGATGATCACAGCTTCAGCTCTTATTTCAGTGAATCACTTCAGGCATATGGCACAAGAGAGAACACAGAAAAACATGATTCACTTCTGATTGACCTGGATGTCGGAAAAAACTCTCAGCAAAAATCTAAAGATAATGGAATATTTCAAGTCCATTGTCTTTTTATTGCAGTGTTAGCTACTTTACTTGCTTCCAATGGCTTGAATGAATGTGGCAGATTTTAGAAGTGGCATTATACTGTGTGAAGTAACAATACAACTATTGATATCTTAAAAATATTGCCAAAAAAGATATCCCTTTTAGATAGATGTGAAGTAGCAAACAGGAAATAGTCTTCAAATATGCCATTATTCTAATGGCCAATTCACATAGAAGGTTTTTAGATGTGTTTTTTTATATCCATCACACCTTAGACACACGTCACCCCTGGAACCTCCATGTTTTTTGAAACTCTATTTTTTGCCCCTGGCAGATTTCATGAAGCGTGATCTCCACAGACAGCTGTTTAAAAGCGGTTTCAAACTCTATGCCACTATCTGTACTGATTGATCTGCCTCCCTGTGTCTCTGTGGGCTTTCTGGTTTCACTTTCCCCACCCTTTGCAGCAGACAGGGAATTAAATAATAATAGAATCATACATAAAAACATATCTGATTTCTCTTTCCTGAGCTAACATAACTGTTTGTCCAGTATATTTCTGCTGTCAGTCATCTTGGGAAACTTAATTTATCTAGCCACTGTCATTTTGTTCTGCTGAAAAAGACACACAGACCGCTGTTCTGGTGACAGAGACGCTGAACATAGGTCAGGGTTGGTGTGGATTGAATGGAATGTTGTTTCAGTAGTGCTGACATGCCACTCACGTCTCTCTTTCAGTGTGAATTCCCAGTAAGGCACCAAAATGATTTGAGCTAAATGCTTATGTCAATGAGTGAGTTTCATTCATGGCAGCTTAACGTAATTCAGGAAAAAAGGCAATGTGGAACACCTGACATGACTCTAGCTGTATTAGAGGAATTAGTGTGTGAATGGATTTTATACTGAGTTTATCAAGTCAACTGTAAACATCGAGGAAAGGTTGAGTTTGCATTAACTGGGGAACAGATGGAAAGGTACTTAAAGATGGAAAGATACCTGAAAAATATGCTAGATTACAAATCAGGTGATTACCAAACTTCTAGTAGTTGTTGAGACATTTCATAACTTCACCAAGACCATCTGCTTCATTGTGGTGCAAGATGAACAGTCAGAGGATCCTCTTCTAACACAATTGATAACTTATTAATCCTGAAATTAATAATTTGAGTTAATTGTCAAATACAAAATACCATTGCTAAAACATCCTGTTTACAGGGTGAGACTACGCTGGACAGTTTTACTGGTCTGGTCTTTTTAAATCTGTTCTCTGAATTATACAAAGACAACCCTAGTAAACGTTGCTGAATATATCAGGATAAATCTTGATGTCAACAAACTCTCTGTCTTGATACTACTCTATCTGTGCACTTCTTTTGAAACAGCTGGTCTTTTTTTTAAGTCTGAGGGATCACATTGGACTGTGTAGAACTGTTCTCAATTGGTTTGCATCATATTATTCTTGCAGAGACATCAGTTCTTTATAGCAACTGATCACAACCTATTCATTCACTTGAGGTTTTCCTCAGTGATTGATGTCAGGGCCAGTACTTAATATGACTGAATTATGCCATCACTAGATACAGCAGTTCTTTCCAAAGATATTATGATGACACACTAGGAGGGTGCACCCAAGTGATGAAATCATGTTGTTTTTAAGTCTGTTTTATAAAAATTAGGATCTAGATGTCACACAACCTTTTACAGCTGAACAAGGATAAAACTCCAACAAACTATTGTAATGCTCCCTGCCTGCCCGCCTCCCAAAAATGTATAAACTAGTTACATTTGCTGAAAAAGTGATGGCCCGGAGTCCACGGGCATGAGTGTTTTTGTAATTCCAAGAACAGGACAAAAAACCTTTGGTGGGGTAGGTTTACTTTTTTATCCTCCAAGTTGATACTTGATCTAGTATGACCAATAGCTTAAGAACTAATGTTTGCCAACTTTAGACAGATAATGCTATGACAATACTGTGTTAGTTCACTGAGTTTATGACTCTTATTAAATTTTAATATTGATACTTTATATTTATTATTTAAAGTGTTATATTATATTTACTTTATATATGTGTAAACATTTCACACATTTTTATCATCCACAAAATGCAGGAACAAACCGTAAGATGTACAGTTTCCATCTCATGGAAACTATTTCAGATACTTTTAGTTAACTTTCCTAATAATGATATCTTTAAAGACATGGACAAATATCTCAAGAAATTATAGAAAATAAAAGGTATCATTACCCTTTAATGAACACCTCTGGCTACAGTGACAAACTTACATAGTCTCCCATTAATGCAAGAGTGCCCAATACAGTTTTGCTAGGGAGTTTGCCTAACAGAAATAGTATAAGTATAAGTAAAATAAGTGACATAATATTTAATGGCTGTAAAATACTATGTACTTATTCATTTATTTGATTGAAAAGGTTTTATTCCACATTACATATATATTTAATTTCAAGTTGCCTTTGTCCATGAGTTTCTGTCCATATTGTCATTGTATTCCATCCAGTAGTTGACACACAGTATTTACAGTATAATTTTTTTTAATATAATATATAAAGTTGAACCAAGTCATCTCAATTTCCAGCCTACCTCAGCCACTTAGCTCCATAACCTTCACACATAAAGAAACTCTGTGATAATGCTGAAGGTTTAAAAACATAAACAGAGCACCTCTATAACTTTGGACAGTTTGCAGCTTGAGCAGTTGCACCGTTAAAGCCCATCTGTCCACAGACAAATGCAGCGCTGGCCCATCTGGGTTCCTTTTCCTATCTGAGACCTTGGGAGTATTCAAGGATAATGCCCCCTTATTACCCACAGCCATCAGACCCCAGAATGGCTTTGCATGCTAAGGAATGCCTTACACTGGTTAAGCATAGGTTTGCCATGGTCCATCTGTCCTCCATTTATTCTGTATTATTAACAAGCAGACTGCTTCAGGGTTTCTCACATGCTGATGAGTGGAACCAAAAATACATTGTGGAAACATCTGTATTTTTTTTTAACTGTAAGCTGGTCAAAAGAAAAGCAGTTAGCAGAGAGATTTTCCAAAAACCTTTGGTGAAACAACATCATAACTGAAATGTGTGAAATCCATGCTATAAAAATAGTTAGTATTAGTCTGATAGGTTTAAATGACATTTTTAGAGCCAGAGCTCTAAACTGTCATTTATCATATTTATTAGATCAGTGGTTCTCAAAGCTTTTACACCGGGTACCACCTCAAAAAATATTTGGCTTTCCAAGTACCACCATTATGAACAGAAGGGGGTAGTCACAAGTTAAATTTACTCCGTTACATGTACTTAAGTAACTTTTTGAAAAAAAGTTACTCTTAAGGCCAACACACACTGGCCGTCGCACGGTGCGACATGCATCAGTTGATGCCGTGAATTAAGCTGATATTAAGGAAATGAAACCATGTATTTATGTGCTTTTACTACATTTTCCTCGTTATTAGTGTTTCTTAATTCATAACATTAACTTACACATTTCTACTGTCTGCTCTTCTTATTACATCTCACGCAAAATAAGAGGAAGCCTCAGACCCTCCTTCGTCAAGCCTGCACACATCCTGTGTCGTCTGCACATAGGACGACATCTGAAAATCAACCTTTCTCCACATTTGAGCAACAATATTGATCCATAAACCACAGAGAACAAAATACCTTGTTGGCTTTGGAAAGAGCAGCATTCACCAAACAGCTTTCCTGTATGTTGAGCTTTGTCTCATTCACTTTGTTTTACGTTTTCACAACTGTTATAAACTGAGATTAAAGCAGAGTCTGCAGAGTATTAGATGAATGAGACTCACCTCCTCATTCCAGCCTAATCCAAGTTCTTGTTTTAAGAACATTAATAAGTCACTGAACTTTAGTTTGTAGCTTCCAGCTGTGTGTAGAATAATTTCCTGAGAGTTTGTAAAAGGATGCATATAAAACATCTCCACAGTGAGAACTTCTGTGTGCATTTCGGCAGGTGTCACAACATTGGTAATTTCATTAATTATTCATGATTAGTCAGGATCGGTCAGAACAGTAAATTATATTGTATGCTCTCCTCATGTGCTGCAAGAGGGATGTCTGTATATTTACATTTGCACAATAACGCTGCAAAACTACACTAACATATTTCATTAATGAGAGAAGTAGTGGAGGTACGGTGGCCGGGGAGTTTCAGTTCAGAAAGCAAAAGCTAGTTTGACAGGCGCCAACGCCGAGTGAATTGAACAGTTTCTAATCCCAGAAAGTTGACGCTAGTCAATTCACGTCCGGTGTGTGTTCTCTCATTGAAAACATTGTGCGCGAATGGTTTGACGTGCATAAGATGCTTCCAGTGTGTGTTAGCTTTAAGAGTAGTTATACTGCACCATACTTTTTACTTTTACTTGAGTAGATTTCTGAAGAAGAAACGCTTCTTACTCTGCTGCATTGGGAAACACTCAACTTGTTACTTTTGTTTTTTACCATTTATTTTACACATTAGTTTCACCAATCAGACGTAGCAACAATGATCACACAATTCAGTTTCACCACCGTTAATAAGGTCGCTGCATTGACGCATTGAAGTTTGGTGCTCGCTGACGTGCAGAAGGCAGAAAGCTGTATAGCTGTGCGCAAATGCGCACACTTCACCTGTGAGATCACCCGTTAGCTCACTCTGGATTCAGAAAGAGGTGATTTACCATTACATACTGATCAACCAACAGAATTCACAGACTAAACTTCAGTGATGTCTGTGAATAAGTTTCTGTCCATGTGACCGTGTGTAAAACCAGCCTGAGAGATTTAACAGGTGAAGTGTGTGCCCACAGCTGTAGAGCTGTCTGCTTTCTGCGTGTCAGCGGGAACCAACTTCAATGTAGCGACTTTATTACCGACCTGTGTTATGTCTGCTCACGTCTGAATTAAACGTCCCTAATAAAACTGGACATAGTTCTAAATTATGACAGACATCCAGATACCAGATTTCAGCTACAACATAATGTGAATGAATGTATAGTCAGTGTGGACTAAGACTTGTAATTTGAGATGTGGTGTTGTGACTATAATGGTGTTAATAATGTTTAGAGCTGTGAAGTCAAGTGTATAAAAGTTTGAGACAAACATAACATTTAGTTACAAACAGACATACAGCAAAACAATAAATATTAAAAACAAGAACAGTTCATAGATGCTTTCTCCAGATCATTAAAGAAGACATTTAAATCTCCCGAATGGGATCAAGGAAGACAGCTTTAGGTCCTGCTGTAGCCTATTCCAAGTCGAAAGAGCAGCGTAAGAGAACGCCATTTTGCCAAACTCAGTATGTACAGAGGGAACACTGAAGGTAAAGAAGTCTTGAGAGCATAGATTATGACTGTTATGTCTAAGTGACAAATAGGAGGATAAATATGATGGCAACTGACCAATAATGGATTTGTAAATGAAATTATACCAATGAAGAAGTCTACGTGTAGATAATGAGCACCAGTTAACCAGAGAATACAAAGTACAGTGATGAGTGAGAGGTTTACAGCCTGTAATAAATCTTACTGCTCCGTGGAAGGCAGCGTCCAACATCTGTAGTGAGCTGGCAGAGGCATTCATGTAGACTATATCACCATAATCAAGGTGAGGTAAGAAGGTGGCAGCAACAAGTCTCTTCCTAGCATTAAATGTAAGACAGACTTTATCTCGGAAGAAAAATCCAAGCCTCAGTTTCAGTTTGTCAATATGTAATTTAAAAGAAATGTTTTCCTCAATCAGGATGCCTAAATGACCTTTAGGAACCTTGAGGCACACCATTGGAAATGTTCAAGTAACCGGTTGAAAGGCCACTGTGCTACACACATTGCTTACAACCTGAGAGATAATTCACAAACCAGCCTGAATGACCTGATTGAATGGAAGATAAAATGTTACAGGAAGATAAATATTCCTTTAAATGGTCATCTACCAGTTTTTCAAGAACCTTCCAATATACAAAGCTTTGAAAATATTTATCATAGACCCACGCTATAACTGGTGTATGTGCACTGGACCCACCTCCTATACAAAGTATAGGAGAATGTCCAGAGACTGACACCGTTTCCCCTGCCTCTGTCAGCTGTCAGGAACAGAATAAGCCTGGATTCAGACAGGTATTACAGATTTAATAAATTTTCCTGAAAAAGTGAGAACAGATGAACAGACTAAGAGCCACGTGGAAAATGCTATGTGTCGTGTTATGTTTGGCAATGTGAATAATGAGGTGACATAATGAGGAGGGAGACAAAAACTGACACGTTTTCTCTAAGATAATAGACTGCATTAAATTCTGTGGTGTGTTTGAGTTAGCATTGCATGGTCGTGATGAAATTGAACACTCAGAAAATCCTGGCATTTTCATGGGGCTGGTGGACTTTGTTGGATCCCTGGATGCAGTGGTACCTGCAGACTGTTTCTGTGTTTAAGGGGACAACAAATTTTAAATTTTATTTTCTTTTAAAGCAGTGTGATGCATGATAATGGTACTTTGGTTTATACTAGTAACGATATGTAGTTAGAGTGCATCTGAAAACTGACATGCAAGTGCGCCCCCCCCAAAAAAATTATTTCACCAGCTGTCACTGAAGGTAGAATAAACAAATGATGACAAAATCTAAGGATGAAGAGACTGGTGTACAAAGGATGACATAAACATAGACATAGGCTAAAAGGGCAAGATAAATGCAATAGACAATGAATGTAACTACAGACTAACAAGGGCAAAGCACACTTAAACATGATGGCTAAACAGAGACTGAAGTAGTGTAATGCAAAGTGAACAAAAACAACATTAACACATAACCCTAACCCTAACAAGTGCTAAAACAGAAAACAGAACCACAGTTTAGATACCAACTAACAGCAGAAACATGGCAAGCTCCACAGGCTGGCAAGAGCTGGAGCCTGAGGAGCAACATGTGCTAAGCATCAGTACTGGAGATGAAATTACAGTTTGTTCAAGGTGAGAGACAAGCTTAAAAGGTGGGGCTGATTATATGAGCTGTTGCAGGTGTTGCAGAAGGAGAAATAGGACAGTCAGAAGTGTCTAGCTTATCCTAATGTCATGACAATTGCTTAAATACAATCAAATCAAATTTTATTTATAAATCTATCTCTAAATATAAATTTATAAATTTGCCTTAAGTGGCTTTATAATCTGCCGATCAGAAATTATTTTTGCATTGTACACAGCAGAGCACATTCATACTGTATATTTTCCTTCCACCATCTGGAAAAGTCTCCATCAACACAGTCGGCTGTGTTTGCTTTGTAAAAATCATTGTTGTTAGAACAACAATACAATTTTAATAACTCTTGTTTTTTCTTGGAGAAACATATTGTTTGCATTATATAACTACAGTGGAACCTTGGATTGCGAGCATAATTTGTTTTGCAGACGTGCTCGTAATCCAAAACACTCGTTTATCAAAGCAAATTTCCTCATAAGAAATAATAGAAACACCAATGATTTGTTTCACCACCCAAAATATTTGTATAAAAATACAAAATATAAAATAAAACCAGTCAAACCAACATTCACATTCTGGACTGAAATGCTCCAGCCAGAGCCCTTTCACTACTTCTCCTATTAATGAAACCTGTTCTTACATTCATACATTTGCCGCAGTTATTGTGCAAAGTAAATATGCAGACATCCCGCACGCACCACAAGGACAGCAAACAATATCATTTACTGTTGTGACCGATCCTGACTAATCATGAATAATTAATGTAAAAAGTGACTGATACTGCGACACCTGCAGAAATGCCCACAGAAATTCTCACTGTGGAGACGTTTCATATGGATCCTTTTAATGACTTATGTCTACAAACTCACAGGAAATACTTCTACACACAGCTGGAAGCTACAAACTAAACTTTAGTGCCTTATTTTTAATTAATGTTCTGAAACAACTCAGATTACGCTGGATTGAGGAGACAGTATGAATCTCATTCATCTATTACGCTGCAGAGAGAAGTTGTGATCACATGAAGCTCGGCAGACAAAGCGTATACACACTGCTCATATTGTGAGACATCGCTTGTTCATCAAGTTAAAATTTATTAAAATTTCTCGCTCGTCTTACAAAACACTCATAGACCAAGTTACTTGCAATCCAAGGTTCCACTGTAGTTTGAATGAAAGATGTCAACCTCACATATACAGTATATGAAACGCCTGTTTTAAAAATGCCACAGTGTCTGCAGTAAAGCAGTGACATTTAAGGAGCAGAATGGGTGCATGACAACACATATGGGGGAATGCAGTAACACATTTTTCATGCGCCTTCCCATCTCCACTTACAGACACACAAACCAATCCTGTCTGACAGTGATTCTCCACATCCCTCATCGAAATACCCTTCGGTGTATTCCTTGCGCTGACACCTTACAGTCTGTATGCTATATTACCACGTAATGTCACCTCTTCTTCTCACACTATATTTCAATCACAGGGGATGGCAGGAGAAATGAACCAGTCTTCTCACGTTCTTTAGTAGCTGTTGTTAGACTGTTCGTCAGTTGCTCCACTGAAGCAGCATATGTTTTGCCAACTCTGCACAGATAAATAAATAGCTTTTCCCCTCAGGTTACTGGCTTGATAGATATAAACGATGACCCAACCACCCCCTCTTGTATTCACCTACATCCATTATCCATTTGTGATCTCTTGGCAGGTGTCAGGAAAGTTGTTCAGCTCCAACTTGCAGAAGGCCCCATGGCCTCTTAAAGTGTTAGTTTCAGCCAGGACAAGTGGAATTTGACCCACTGGATAATGCAGTACTATCACCCCTTTTCTTGCAGTTAGCTCTTAGTGCTAGTTCTGGACTGGTGCTAGTGCTGGTGCAGAGTTGGTTCAAATTACAGACCTTTTAAGGTTTGCAGTTTGGTACAGGTACAGCCTGGTAAACAGAACTTAAAAAACAAATCAGAACATTTGATATTATCCAACACTGTTTATTATTAGTACTACTATTAGTGTGTGAGTATATTTATTTACAAGTTAGTTAAATTCAACCATAAAGTCCCTATTTGCAGTTTACTAGTATGTAAATTAGCTTACATACTAATAATTTGGTATTATTCATACAGAACTGACTAAATGTATGATATTATATGTAAAAGTTCATTTGAAGGTTACTGATTGTGGTTATTGATCATTTCTGAACTTAGATTTACATCTAAATTGATTCATTTTAAGCTTGATTTTCTTTTATTTCCTTTTTTAAACTTTAAATTCTAGCCTTACTGCATGAAGGTCAGATCTTTCACTTGTGCACTGATGACCCTCCTGGATCTCTCTTCCTGCCTCTGTGGTCCATCAGAAAACTGCACTAAGCCTGAATAATTCACACATTTATTATCCTAATACCTTCATCCATCGTAGAAGCTCTTATTCCAGATTCTGACTTTAACCCTCACTGGACTTGACCCTTTTTATTCATCCTCACACCTGTTCCCTGTGCCCGTGGAAGGACTGAGTTTCCATTCAAAGTTTTTCAAGAGACTGAATGTTTTCATGATCCTTGACCAGATATTCAACGGACTGAAACAAGCCATAATACAACACTCTGAAAAAGACACAGTTTTCTTTTAAACTATGAAATGAAGAAAAGCGTTCTTTAGTACTTTTACAATACATTTACTATCATTACAGTACAATTTACAGAAAAAGATATGAGAACATACAGTATTTGCAGGTAACATGATATGAGGAAAATAAAATCAGTCAGGTAGGTGTAGGATTGCTAATGGAGTAATCTAGTACCTACACCCAGTACTGTTTCTTGTGCTATGCAAACTATGCAGATGCATAGGGCCCCATGGCCACTAGGGGGCCCCAAGCTACCGCTTTAGTCTCAAAATATTTTAGTAGAATTAAATGTAATTCAAATCTCTCTCAGATTATATTTGTTTTGTAATGTTGAAAAAAACTTCTATAAACCATTGGAAAGTGTTTCTGATAACACTGCAGAAACAGCTGCACGAGAGTACAGTGGAACCTTGGATTGCGAGCATAATTTGTTCCGCAAACATGCTCGTAATCCAAAATGCTTGTATATTAAAGCGAATTTCCCCATAAGAAATAATAGAAACACCAATGATTAGTTTCACAACCCAAAAATATTTGTATAAAAAATACAAAATATAAAATAAAACCTGTCAAACCATTCACTTTCTGGCTCCGGCCAGCGCCCTTTCACTACTTCTCTTATAAATGAAACCTGTTTCTGTACATTTGCCGCGGTTATTGTGCAAATGTAAATATGACACAGTACAGACATCCCTCACGCAGTACGAGGACAGCAAACAATATCATTTACTGTTCTGACCGATCCTGACTAAACATGAATAATTAATTAAGTGACTAATACTGCGACACCTGCAGAAATGCCCACAGAAGTTCTCACTGTGGAGACGTTTCATATGGATCTTTTTACTGAACGAGGTCTACAAACTCACAGGAAATATTTCTACACACAGCTGGAAGCTACAGACAAAATTTAGTGACTTATTATTGTTAATTAATGTTCTGAAACAACTCAGATTACGCTGGAATGAGGAGACAGTATAAGTGAGTCTCATTCATCTATTATGCTACAGAGAGAAGTTGTGATCACATGAAGCGCAGCAGACAAAGCGTATAAATACTGCTTGTTCATCAAGTTAAAATGTCTTAAAAGTTCTTGCTCATCTTGCAAAACACTCATAGACTAAGGTTCCACTGTATTGACTATGATTTGGTCGACAATGTTCAGCAGTGCCCACTCTCTTTGATAGCTCAACTATTATGGAAATGATAATATAAATTCTAATAATAAAATTGTTTTTAAAAAAAAGTGCATTTGTACGTAACCTTTGCTGTCAAATCTTTTTCTGAGAGACTGACAGGAATCTTCACATCATCAAATCTATCCATCTTTAAAACACCCCTGCTATAATGTGCTATATATTTATATAATGTGTAAGGTCTTAAACATTACACTGTAAAGTGCCTTGAGATGACTTATGTTGTGATTTGGCATTGCATAGGGCCCCCAAATGCCACAAACGGCCCTGCCTACACCCTTCCCTATAGTTAATTGTATTTGGAAACACATACAATATGCTGTACACTGCATTACCTGTTGACTAATTATACATTTTAACGTTGGCCCTCCCTCATTGGAATTCGTATTACACAAAAATGTGTGATGAGGTCTTTTTTTTTTAAAGAAACAAAACAGCAATATGGAATATTAATGTTTTATAAAGTTTAAATAAATTAGTTATTATTGTACCAATTTGTGTTAGTTTGGTCTATAGTGTCATCACCAAACTTTTTAAATTGTTTTTACTTAACTACTGTATAGTGTTCAGCATGTTCTGCTCTGCCCAGCATATTAACACTGAGTCAACTACAGATAGTTATAGATAGGCAGGTTGCTTTTTGGGCACAGGCCACTTAAGGGTCTGAAGGGGTGCCAAAAGGAGAGGAAGGAATATTTTGTAAAGGCTCCATTACCTGGTTTTAAACGTCTGTTATTCACAGAGTGTGCACTGAAAGTTGGACAATTTAGGAAAAAGAGAAATTAAAATAAATATAACTACAGTACACCACAAGTTGATTACTACCTTTTTTGTGCTTCACATTCAACATGTTAGCAGTATTAACCTAGTGACTTTTAAGAGGGACCTGAACAATAATACCACTTAGTGATTGATTAACTGAGTGTGAATTGTGTTTTTGTATGAAATGGTGTATGAGAAACCCATGTGCATATGCAACTTGGCATAACTCACAAGAAAAATTGTAGTAACATGTATACCAATCAACAAAGAGCCATAATCATCCTGTTAGTGGATTCTAAAGCCACAAAGACGTCATGCTGGCTGGTATAATCCTCTCTCTGGCTCTCACACCTCCCCTGTTTAACTATTTTTATATTTCTCAGTCTCTC
>JAUBNQ010000009.1:2402499-2414497 GCA_032353495.1 Ctenopoma kingsleyae | reverse complement strand
TTTTTTTGTTAAGTACATAACTCCACATGTGTTCATTCATAGTTTTGATGCCTTCAGTGAGAATCTACCAATGTAAACGGTCATGAAAATAAAGAAAACACATTGAATGAGAAGGTGTGTCCAAACTTTTGGCCTGTACTGCATGCTAATAGCAAACCACAGATGGTTTATTGCAACTTCTAACAAAGAGTTGAAAATAGCACTGGGGTCTCTTTCTCTTCTAATGCAACGATTTGTTAAGCTGACCAGACAATCAAAGTTCTTTCGCACAAATTCAATATGCTCAACTGGCTGAAGAGCTGCAAATGGGGTCTGAGTAGTGCCAAAGGTGTGGACCCACTGCAAAAACTAGGCTTACAAATGCTCAGCGATGGCCAATCACTGGTTTGGTGTGTCACAGCTTTTTTTAGAGGCAGATTTTATGAAAGAATGATGAAAGAAATTTAAAGGAATAGTTGAGAACCTTTTGGTAATTTTTTATTGGCTTTATTGGCTTTGGCTCTTTCATATGAGCAGATTCAAATCACACGGCTTTGTGTCAAGTATAGAGCCAGAGCCAGTCCCTTATTAACAACTCCTCTATTGTTTTGAATGATGAACAAATTTTTACAAAGTTTAAAAAGTTGTAAAATTGTACAATGTTTACGTGAAGTTCATGACGTTTTGTGACGAGGCAAAGTTCATCAAGTCAGATTAGTCATTTCTATGTTATTAATCATTTATATTATTTTAACTTAACAGAGGTGTAACAGGCTTCCAACCAAAAAGGACAGTAACCCAGTGTGGAATGTGTGTACTATGTGCATAACTGCATTATTGTGTTTTCTCTGTTCCCTCTGCAGGCCTGTTGGCTTTTGGTTCAACAGGGCCCAGTCTCTGCTCTACTGCAATGAGCATGGAGTTCTCGGCTCTTTTTCTGAGGAGGTGAAGAGCTGTAGTTGCCTCGTGGAGCAGCCCACCTGCCAGGGAGTCATTCCCTGCATCTTGGGAACTTCCTCCACCTCCTGCTCCTCCTGTGCCACAGACAATGCAACTCGCTGCGGATCCTGTCACCATGGGAACCTCCTCCATCTTGGTTCCTGTCGGCCAAGCATTGCTGCGTCCCTGGACCATTATCTGAACTTTGACTTGGACATGCCTGATGCAGAGGTTCTCTGAGCTTCTTCTTATATGTATTACACATACAGTACCCACATACAAATCCAACGCACAAAATAATAACTTTAAATGTTAAGTAAAATTTTTATTTACTCAGTGTTTTACTTTGTGCTTGTAATACATCATACTTCTGTTTTCAAATAATTAAGTTATTTTTTTCCAGTGTAATAATGTAGGAGGGTGTACAGATTTCCAGTATTTAAGTTCTATAAATATCATCAATGAAAAAAGTAAGTAATCCAGCTCCTAATATCTCACTATAGTCCATGATATAGCTTTAAGCAAACAAATCAAAGGATTAACATTAAAGGGGCTATAACTAATTTAATAAAGCCAAGTTTCTGCATGCATTTCCCTCTTAACAGCAGCACAGCACCTCACAATGTCATGGCCTGATTCTCCTGACATATAGTTTTAAATTTCACTTCTAATATATCTGATAGACACTCTTCTATATTAAACCAAATGTTTTCAATTTACACCCAGAAGGAAAACTTTCTGTGATATTATGTAAACTGTATTAACTTATTTATTTTTGAATCAATACAACTACTTCAAGCCCAAAGGAATCTATATGGAAAGTCTGGATTAAACGTCCAAGTTGTGTGTACCTAAAACATTCTGCATTTGATAGATCATAGTTGTTTTTCAAGTTCATCCAAGGAAAGATTTTTAGTGCCAGTCCCTTATATATATAGAGAGAGATAGATCTATATCTATACATATATATAACATTTTCCACTTGCTCTATTTGGGCGGTCTTTTGCTCTTCAAGCTCAGGGCCAGGTCAGGGCCTGGGAGCTTGAGGGTCCTGCGCAGTATCTAGAGATCTCAGATGTTGTTCCTGGAATCTGCTGGAGCCACTCTCCCAGTTTGGGCGTCACCGCCCTCAGTGTTCCAATTACCATGATTGTCCAGATCTTGTTCTTCCCTTTCAGCTGACTTCTCAGGACTTGCCTTACTCACTGCAGGTATTTGGCTGTTGTTGCTTTCCATGTGGCCTCTTCATGGTTCCCATTTGCCTGCGGGATTCCAAGGTACTTGTAGCTATCCTGAATGTCTGCTATGTTGCCTTCTGGAAGTATGATCCCTTCAGTTCTGACTACTTTTCCCCTACTTTCACCCTAACTACACTTATCCAGTCCGAATGACATTCCAATGTCATTGCTGTAGATCCTGGCGGTGTGGATCAATGAATTGATGTCTCGTTCACTCTTAGCATACAGCTTGATGTCATCCATGTAGAGGATGTAGCTGATGTTTGCTCCATTCCGTAGTCGGTATCTCTAGCCAGTCTTGTTGATGAGCTGGTTGAGGGGGTTCAGACCTATGCAGAACGGCAGTGGATTGCTTCGATCTCCAGTGCATTCTAGGATCTATGTATGAGGCATTGAGTCATAGACTCGATAGTCTTGGAGTCAATCCAGGTGGTGCTCAGGTTGACATGTCTGGTCGTACAGTGTTGAGTGACTGCTCAGTCTACCAGCAACTGGTGTTTTGCTCCTCTGGTATGTCTACCAATTCCTTTATGGGCCCTGTTCATGTATTGAGCCATGTGCCTATTCATATTAGCCGCTTTGATGCCTGACAGGAGCTTCCATGTTGTGCAGAAGCAGGTTATTGGCCGGTAGTTGGATGGGCTCAGTCCCTTCTGGGGGTCCTTCAGTATCAGGACTGTCCTGCCTTCAGTCAGCCATTGTGAGTGGGTCCCATCCATTAGCAGCTGGTTCATCTGTGCTGCCAGGCGCTTATGGAGTGCAGTTAGCTTCTTGAGCCAGTAGGCGTGGATCATGTCAGGGCCTGGTGCTGTCCAGTTCTTCATGCTTGAGACTCTTTCTTGGATGTCTGCCAATGTGATGGTTACTGTGGCTTGTTCAGGGAGGTTGCTGTGGTCTGCTTTCAGATCCACAAGCCACTGTGCATTTTTGTTATGTGATGCCTCTTTCTCTCATATGCTCTTCCAGTATTGCTCAGTCTCCAGCCTTGGTGGGTCCATTCTCACACTATTACCCTGCCACTGAGAGTGCACCTTGGATGATTTGGTGGAGAATGGCTGGTTTCTCCTGGCTTCTAAATCTCTGATGTAGCTCTTCAGATGGCTAGCCAAGGCTGTGAGTTTTTGCTTTGCAGTTTCTAAGGCCTCAGCTACGGACAGCTTGTTGTATTTATTAGGCACCCCTTTTTTCATCACACCTTTCTGCTAGCTAACTTCCCTTCATGCTGCCTTGATCTTAGCCTCTAACCTTCTCTTCCATGGAGGGTACTGCTCTTTGCGGCTGTTGTTCCTCTTATAGCCAAACCCCTCAAGTATCACTGTTGCTGTGGTGTGGATCAGCTGATTGGTGTCAGTGATGGTCATAGTAGGGATTGTCCGTAGTGCTGCATTCACATCTTCTAGTAGACTTTCAGAGGTAATTGGTGTCGGAGGGTCCAGCTTTCCAGCTTATCCATGATCTTATTTTTTAGGTTAGTTGCTCTTGTATTCAGTCTACAAGGGCTTGTTGTTCTTACCACTACACTATCCAGCCACATACACACATGGAGAACATTCAACACCATCATTGCATCAACCAACAAAGATCACACCAAGAACAAAAACATTTAATAGTCTAGGGGGTCTCAAGGATCCCTAGGTAAATGTCTAAGTTGTGTTTCAGAGTTGCTTTTTGGAAAACTTTTTTGTCCTCTTGCAGACACAGGACATCAGAAAGATCCCAGCAAGTTCACTTCTGCCCATCACCTCAGAAAAGCATACAACATGAGTTGGAGGAAGATAGACAACAAAAACTCAACAAAACTAACATAAATTACACACAAAGAGAGGCGCTGCTGTGACTGGTTGCCACACAACCGGCACATTTCTAGAACCTATAGGTGAAAGCTACTGAAAGAGGAGACCAAAGTAGAGGCTTTTTTTGTTTGAATGAGAAACATTGTATTTGGATGAAAAAATACTGCATTCTAGCATAAGAACCTTATCCCATCTGTGAAACGGCGTGATGGCAGTACACTACAACTTGTACTGTTGCAGGTATCGATCTGTGAACAGAAGCTCAATAGAAAATTGATCATGAAGCAAAACAATTACCCTAAACACAGAAGTTGTTCTAACAAAGAATTTAATGGTTTACAGTAGCCAAGTCAAAGTCTTAACCTCAGTTGTATAGAAATGCTGTGGAAGGACATGAACCAAAGAAGCCAAACAACATCCCTGAGCTGAAATCCCTCCAAGCTGATGTGCAGACCTGACAAACAGTTACTGGAAATGTTTAGTTGAAATTAAGTAAGAGTTAAATGTAATGATTTCTTCTCTATTTATTTGGGTTCCTTTACATTATCTTATAACTTGCATGAAAATGTGATCACATTTTATGTAAAACTACAAAAAGTTCGCCAATGTTAAGTGTCACTGTTTAAGTCTGTTACAAAGACAGACAATCTGCAGTACCTTTACTTCTAAACCTATAATATCATACTACATGTCATCTCATGGTTTATTTTTCATCTTTAGGTGAAGTACCTGCTTCAGCGACTAGACAGCAGAATAGAAGTCCATGCCATCTACATTAGCAACGATGTTCGCTTGGGAAGTTGGTTCAATCCAGCCTGGAGGAAGAGGATGTTACTGACGCTCAAGAGTAACAAAAATAAGTCCAATCTCATCCACATGCTGATGGGCATTTCGTTCCAGATATGTTTGACCAAGAATTCAACACTGGAGCCTGTGCCTGCAATTTATGTGAATCCTTTTGGGGGAAGTCACTCAGAAAGTTGGTTCATGCCAGTGAACCAGCCTGACTTCCCTGACTGGGAGAGAACTCGACTGGACGCTGTCGTCACGGCACAGTGTTACAACTGGACACTGTCTCTGGGCAGCAAATGGAAGTCCTTCTTTGAAACGGTGCACATATACCTGCGAAGCCGCATTGTCACAGATGATCCAACAGTGAATGAAACTCTCTTCTATGAACCACTAGACATGGATGACCAGACGTCCAACCTGGGGTATATGAAGATCAACACGCTGAAAGTGTTTGGATACAGCATGCACTTCGACCCTGAGGGCATCAAGGATCTGATTCTCCAGCTGGACTACCCCTACACGCAAGGTACACAGGATGCTGCCTTTATGATGCTGCTGGAGATGAGAGACCGGATTAACCGACTGTCTCCACCAGCACCACAGCCACTGGACCTGTTTTCTTGTCTGTTGCGCCACCGTCTCAAGTTGTCGGCAGGAGAGGTGGCACGCATCAAGGACTCTCTGCAGATGTTCAACTCCAAGCTTCCCAATGCTTCTCCTGAACCTGAGTTGGCCCAGCTGTGCAGCTAGCTAGGTCAGGACATAAATCAAGCTCAGAAGTGAGATCACACAAGGAGGATGGAGTTGGTGATCCAAGGACAACCACAGATGGAGCAGAGGAAGTACTGATAAGTTGGCCTTTTGGATCAAATACCCTGAATTAACACATCCAACTCTACAGGCTGACTGCTGGAATTTTCTTATGGTTGGATTTCTCGTGTCACATTTTTTAAATTACAAGTTGCTACTAGAGCTCTCTGATGAAAAGCAGAGTCTTGTTGATGAACAGCTCATGCTCTCTTTCAAAGGATCCACTGAAAAAGTCAGGAGGAGTACTTTTGCTATTACTGCCCTGCTTTTGGCAAAACTGTACAGCTGGTTGAAGCTAGAAGACTTACATGGACAGTTTTTTTTTTTATTTTGAACCTCAGAAAGCAGATGCCATTAGGTATACTGTACTTAAGCCTTGCAGAGATGGAGGCAATTTTTATATGTAAAGAGAAACTTTTAAGGGGGTCTTCAAAAAGCTAATGGAAGAGGGTTTCCCCTTTTCTAACCCTTATTTTCTTTGGTTACAGAACAATATTAAGGGGAGGGAAAATGGGATATTATTATATGTGGTGAATGAGTTGTTATGTTATGCTTAACAGTTTAAAGTTTGATAATCCCTGTTGCTGTCTTTGAATATTTCTTTTTAATCCCTGCCTTCAATTTTATCTGGCATTTGCAAAACGTGTAAGTATCTATGCTTAACATCTGAGTGAAAAGCCTGTTAGTGATGTTCTGTTCTTGGTGGTGTGTCTATACCAGAAGGTGGTGAACACATCAGTAAAGCAAGTGGCAAAATATCTTCAGTGTTCAGTTATTTTTTCAAGCTGAAAAATCCTAAAGATGGTGGTTGACGAAAAGGTTCTGCGGATACAGCGCTGTAAATAACGCTCCATCTAACCCCGGGTGTGGACAAGTGCACATTGCTTTTTAGATAAAACAAGTGCAAAGACCAAAAAAATGTTTATAACAACACAAAGTCATGCCTTATATGGAGAGTCAATGTTAAGATAAGAAGCACATTTAGTTTGTGTGTTTGGTTTTCCCAGCCAAAGGCCGTATTGCTTTTTCTATTTCAATATTTCTTCCAAACAGAACAACAGCAGGCTCATTCTCCAGAAAACGTGGTGGTGTAGCTTTTCTATGTAAATGCCAGTCACACTTTCTGCAATTACTTGTTTTGATTTGGTGTTGTGAAACTTTAAGTCACTATTCACAGTGCACACCAGTACTTGCATACTGTAACTGTTCTGCAAAATCCTTCGATCTCCAATTAGACAAAATGCTTTTAAAAGTGGTTTTCAAAGGTTTGGTTTAGTCTCAGGTCAACTGTTTTGTTTTTTTAACAGTTAAATGCGAGTCAGATGCCTGTTACCACAGCGACTAGAGTCTCTGCAAGGCAGTGATGGTACTGTTGAGAGATGCAGACTTAGCAGGATTACATTTGATATTATTTTACTTTTCCTTAACTAATTTCTCACTGAAAGTCAGTAAACCTTGTATGTTAATTTCAGCAGTTCATCTGTGCTCCGCTTGCCTAAGTAAAAACAAAGTGGTTTATCTATTTGTGACTCTTCTCATTATTTCAAAAGCTTATTTCATTCAGTGTTATGATGTGTGCACTGACGTGTTGGTGTTTAAATGTGAAGGAACGAAGAGGTTTAGTGAAGCACAATGTGCAGCAGAGTGACAAGGAACAAGTCTCCCAACATCATTTTATATTCACTACACACACACACACAGTCTTTCTAATTTGGCCAGATTGATATTTACTGTGGTCAGTTAGAAGTTTATATACACTCATCATGAATGTCATGGCCATATCTAGCTTATGTTATTTCTTTATGTCTCTAATCAAAGAAAACACCACGAATTGTGCAGGGTTTTTCTTGAAACACAGACGATCTACCATTTATACTGTCCTTGAACGCAGCATACTGGAATGGCAGCTGACAGACTGCTAAAGTTACTGCTGATACAGTGTTACTAAGCATAAATCCCATGCACACTTACTGGTTAAAATGACAAATATCTCCAACTGCAGGATCTTTTCAGCTGCTTCTAATGAACAGTAAATCTCTCAGTAATTTGTTGTGCTTTATGTAGGCAGCATCTTGCAGGACTATGAAGCCAAATGTTTTAAATGATTGTATGTGATGCTTGGTGTTATATCAACCACATGTGTGCAACCACATGTAGACTGTTTCTATAGCTAAAAAAGAAAAAAAAAAACCATCCATCGTGTAAGAATTTGAGCTGATTAACTTCGAATTTTTTAATCAATGTCTATGGTATTTAGTTCAAAGAGCTCCTAAAAAATAAAGTATTTGATTATTAAAAACATGTTTAGTCAGAACTGTCTAATTATAGGTATCAGATCAGTATGGGTATCTGCAATAGGGTTAGGTCTGGAAAGCAGTCTTTCAGTCAATGGCGATGTAAGCAGTGACTGCAGACATAGTGGTGTTCCAGCTGTAGCCAGTTCATGGCACTCTGTGTTAGGCACTGGGCTGTTCCTGATCATGCAAACTGATGTCTTCTTAACTATGAAACAGTTTGGGTCTTCTTCCAGATCTGGGCAAATTTCTTCACAAGCTTTTTGTACTTTTCCATTGTAGTGTATGTTGATTAATCCAATGAGTTCAGTCAAACTGACCTTTTATGTTGCTACAGTAAACCTACCAGCAAGACATTTTGGAATTAATAATTTAGATGGGTGTATGTAGAAAAGATTTAAAGCTCAATATTAGCATGGCCTGCATGTTTTTGATGTATTTATGTCAACTTCCAACTACAGCTACACATGTAATACATTTAGCTTCATAAGTCAATAACTAAAGGTGATATTCAGTGAGTAAAATATGCTGCAAAACCAACATTACAGAAAGGACACAGCTCCACCTTTTGCTTGTCAAACATGGAGTAGACATACAAGAGAGTAGCACAGCTAAGATTATCACTACAAATGTGTTAGCAGTGCTTCCCATCAAACAAGTAGCAGCAAAAAAAGATTAAACATTTCTTCATGGGTAAGTGTCACCAGGATTCAGGTTTAAATGTTTGCAAGACTTTAGTTTATTCAGCAACAAGCAGCAGATGAGCACAGAATAATGAATAAAGGAGAATAAAGTAGTAAGGTAAATGCTGGTAATTTAAACACAGGTAGATAGGCAGGCAGAATAATCAAAGTTGGCAGGCAGAGTCCTAAGCAAGCAGGTAGAAGGCAACATCAGCATGACAAACAGAAAAGAAAAAATCAGGAGGAAAAACTACTTCAGTGCATCCCTGTAGACAAGTGGTCCCAAACTTTTCTGCATCACGAACCGGTCTCACGCATGACATAATTTGATGGACCAGGGGGGAGGGGTGGTAGAATTGAAAAGCCGATCTCTTTTGTTGCGATTACAATGCTGGTGGGTTATACAGAGATTGTTTTAAACATACTTTTAAGGCCACAGTCAGTTGTAAAGCGTGGGGAAGGCGGGATGAGTTGAGTGATTAGAGTGGTAGGAAAGCAGGGTTGCAGCGGTGCAGGAAGGAGGGGAAGGGTCTGGAAAACAGAGAAGTTACTTATAAGGTCTGTTTATAGGAGAGGTAAAGAGAAGCACAGTAATTTAATATCACATGCACTTTACAATGCAAGTGCAGGTCCAAAATTGTCCATATTGTTTCTGTTTTACTACCAAACATCTTCACTTTAGATGTATTTTTGTTTTGCCTGAACCTTATGCAGACGTTAAATCAACAAATAAATTCAAAAACTGTTCACTCACATAATATTTCCTATAGTGAAGACAAGGTAAGTATATTATCTGAGTCTAATAGACTAATATTAGAGCACATCTACCAAAATAATTGCTTGTGTTTTGTTTTACTTAGGATTATTAACTACAGTGATATCTGTGGTGTTACAGGTCAAAATTGACCCATATAGATTTGTTAGGAAAAAGCCAAAAATACCTTACTTTTTTATAAACCCAACATATTTTGCTCAAAATAGCAAGTGCAAATTGAAAATTAAACCATAAATTGAACATTAAAAAAGAGTATGGTGTGTGTGTGTGTGTGTGTGTATCTGAGTGAGGCTCATACTGAACATCATCCTCTTCCTCAGTCCTCTTAGCTCTCTGTCCTCATTACCACTCTCGTGACCAAAGACATGATCAAAAGCCTCATAAATAGATAGACCAGGGGTAGGCAACCCTGGTCCCAGAGAGTCGATTACCTGGATCAGGTGTGTTCAGTCAATCAGAAGCTGTAAGTGCAGGGATGGCTGGAAAACAAGCAGGGCCACAGCTCTCTAGGACCAGGGCTACCTACCCCTGACATAGACAGTGAATCTCTTGCTCATATTGACTACTAGAGAATGGAACTGATGACATCTCACTCAAACCCTATTGATAAATGCCAATTCAATTCAACTTTATTTATATAGAGCCAAATTCACAACAAAAGTCACCTCAAGGCACTTTACATTGTAAGGTTTAAGACCTTACACAACATAAACATATACGGTACAACATAGAAAACCCAACAGTCCCATCTGAGCAAGCACTGGGCCTTTAACAGAAGAAACCTCCAGCAGAACCAGGCTCAGGATCGGCGGTCATCTGCCTCGACCGGTTGGGTGAGTGGAAAGAGGTGAGAGAAAAGAACAACAGGCAACAGAGATCATAACAACAACAAGGAGCAGCAGATGAGGCACTGGGTAGGTTGGTAGGACCAGTGACTGCAAACTGGAATCACATAGCTCCGAGGTCGAGGATACCTGCAGAAAGGGAGAGAGAGAGAGAGAGTGAGAGGCAGAGAGGACAGAGCATGACTAGGGGAGAAAGAAGATGTTAATAACATGCATTGATGGCATAAGAGTGGACAGTGAGAAAGAAGGAGGAGAAGAGCTTAGTGCATTGTGGGAGATTCCCCAGCAGACTAAATCTATAGCACCATAACTAAGAGATCATTCTGAGTCACCTGAGCCATCTCTAACTATAAGCTCTACCAAAAAGGAAAGTCTTAAGCCTAGTCTTAAAAGTAGAGAGGGTGTCTGCCTCCTGAACCTGGATTGGGAGCTGGTTCCACAGGAGAGGAGCTTGATAGCTGAAGGCTCTTCCTCCCTTTCTACATCTGGAAACTCTTGAAACCACAAGTAGACCTGCACTCTAAGAGCGAAGTGCTCTGCTGGGATAATAAGGTTCTACGAGGTCTTTAAGATATGTTAGGGCCTGATCATTTAGTACTTTATAAGTGAGAATGATTTTAAACTCTATTCTAGATTTTACAGGGAGCCAATGGAGAGAATCTAATGAATCTAATGTGGGAGAAATATGATCTCTCTTTCTAATTCCAGTCAAAACTCTGGCTGCAACATTCTGGATAAACTGGAGGCTTTTGAGTGAGTTATTGGGACATCCTATCAGTAATGAATTACAGTACAGTAGTCCAGCCTAGAAGTAACAAATGCATGGGCTAGTTTTTCAGCATCACTTTGAGACAGGATGCTCCTGATCTTAGAAATATTCCTCAGGTGGAAGAAGGAAGTTTTTTTTATGTAGGAGGTAAATTATATACCTTGTTCAAAGATGACGCCAAGATTCCTCACAGTAGTATTTTAGGCCAATGTAAAGTCATCTAATGTGGCAATCTGACTTGATAACATGTCTCCGAGAGTTTTGGGCCCAAATAGAATAGCCTCAGTTTTGTCTGAATTAAGGAGTAGAAACTTCTAACAGGACATCCAGGCCTTTATGTCTTTTAAACAAGCTTGAAGTTTGACTAATTGATTGGTTTCATCTGGTTTCATAGATAAATATAGCTGGCTGTCATCTGCGTAACAATGGAAATTAATAGAGTGTTTCCTTATAATATTGCTTAAGGGAGTCATGTATAATGAGAAGAGAATCGGTCCAAGTACAGAACCCTGTGGAACTCTGTATCTAACTTGTGTGTGCATGGAAAATGCATCATTAACATGAACAAATTGGGATCTATCTGATAGATCCAAAGACGTGTTACTATCTGTGCAATAAAATGTTATGATCTATAGTGTCAAAAGCTGCACTAAGATCTAACAAGATGAGAATAGAGAGGAGCTAAGAGAATCTTGAATCTTGAATCTTGAAGATCGTTGGTGACTTCAACAAGTGCTGTTTCTGTACTATGATTTACTGGAAATCTTTATACAGATTGTTCCTGTGCAGGTGGTCACATAGCTGCTACCTTTTCAAGGATTTTAGAGATAAAGGGTAGGTCAGATATCGGTCTGTAATTGGCTAAAACCCCTGGATCCTGGAGTAGGTCTCTTGAGTAGAGGTTTTACTACAGCTACATTAAAAGCTTGTGGTACATAGCCTGTTAGTAAAGATAGATTTATCTGCTCTAAAATGGACGTGCTGATCAGGCACGTGCAGAGGGGGGGGCGGAGGGTGCTTGAGCACCCGCCCCTTTCCTCCAGGATGCCTCAAGTGCCCTTTTCAAGTGCCTTTTTTTTTT
>JAUBNQ010000009.1:2386691-2399703 GCA_032353495.1 Ctenopoma kingsleyae | reverse complement strand
GTAAAACATAGGCTACATTTGCTTTGCATTGTCCCCACCTGATGACAGTCATATAGTATGATGCAATTCCATATTAGTTGTAGTAGTAGTTGTTGTTTTTCAGCCTGTTCTATCTGCCCCTTTTTTTTAACTTTGAGCACCCGCCCCTTTAAGTTCAAATGATCAAATGAGACCAAATGTGACCATAGCTTGGCTGGTGATCAAATAACACTGCACTATTTAAAATTAATGTTTTGTCAAATTGAGTAAAAGTTGTTTTGGAACTTTGGAAAGATTATAACATTTGGTTGACCCATATTCTCCAGCTCTGAATCACTTCCAACCCCAAGGTGAGGGCTAGCCATATGCCTTCCTAAACATCTCCCAAGCCACCTGTGGAGGTGTGTCCAGAGTTATGGTCAGTGGAATTTGGTAACCCAGCCCGAACCCCGTCCTGCCTACCTTAGAAAGATACCCCAGGTTGACCCAGATCAATACAGTTCAGGAGCCAGATACAGGGAATGATATCATTGTCAACTCCCCTCCATGTATTAGAGGTAAGCTTAAACAAACATTTGCACTCAAAATAAATCTAAATGTTGTTGGAAAACTTTACAAAGTTGATCTTAGAGTGTTCATATTAGGCTAAATTTACTGTTTATATTTTATTCTGAGGCACCTCTGATATAAAATTATATGATTTTCAAGTTGTGTGTAAATGTCCCCTGTAAACGTCCCCTTTCTGACAGTTTCAACAAAAACTGATAAATTCAAACCTTGTAAAAGTAGAATTTATTGCAGAGCTGCTGTGTTGGATTGCATTACATTGTACAGGTGTACCAGTGAGAATATGCATTAGAGACATAATGGGGAGCATTTTAAAGAACAGTGCTACAAACTTTGCCCCAAATTTCTGGTCTTGTAAAACATAAAACGTTGTGAATTTACTTTTAAAATGATCATTAGCCGGTTAGCAATACAACTTAGCAAACACTTGCTAAAACAACATTTAAACGCCATGTCTAGCCTGGTGCACTTGTTTCACTCATAATACACAACTAAATATGTGACATGTGTTTGAGCAGAAACACGGGAAAACCTCTGTAAATCTGGTCCTCGGCACATTGCCATAAAATGGATGCATAAACTTCAAATTACCCCCAGCTTCTCATAATAAGATGAATGTCCTCTAATGTAGGGAGTGCAGTGTTTTTTGTAAGATGAAAAGCCAATTTCCTGAGTTGTCAGGGAGCAAACAAGAACCAAATGCACACTGTCACATTACATCAGGCTGCTGGTTTATCTGTTGCAGAAAGCAACAGAGGACAGAGTGACAGAAACAGGCAGAGAAAGTGCATGTTGGTCAGCTTGAGCTGCCTGTATTCTTTTTTTTTCTTCCTCATAATGAGGTGGGGAAGGAGTCACTCTGCGTTGGGTTAATAAACAGTTATTCATCTTCAGTGTGGCACCCAGGAAACAGGAGTGGGTTTGCCCTTGGGCTAATCTTCAGGCCTGTGGAAGACAGCCAATTCATCAGAGCACTATTTAGACTGCGTACTCCAAACTTTCCAGACCTCCCAAAGAAGCGAGGGGAAGGAAACAAGGAAATGAGAGAGTGATTGAAGAGGGAATGGATGACAAAGAGGGAGAGATGGAGGGAAGATTAGGTTGAGAGAAAGTGGGAGGGAAAGAAAAGGTAAGAGAGGTCGGGCTGTTCGTCTCGCAGTGATTTATGATGTTTAGAAAGTCAGACTGTTTGAATTAATGAGGTAGAATTGGTAAATTCAACTGGCACATGCATGCATGACTGTGTGTGTGTCAGGTCATTCGACACAGTCATCAATAACAGTGCAGATTTTTGTGGTTTTAAAATTACTTTCAAATTACATTATGACAAATGTATCCAGAGAAATGATTCATGTGCAGAGACGCGTGAGACGGACACTGACCTTGACTGAGAGACAAACTGAGTTGTTCTCATCATAAGCTGGGTGATTAGAACTGGATCACCAGCAGCACTGTGGCTGACAAATCTAGAAATTCAGGTCTCATACAGCTCGTCAGTTTCACAAGACAGCTTGCACAAATTATTTATTCTGCATAATGCTTTCCATGACTTGCTTGGCAAACTCATTCATTACCTCTGATCAAGGAAAGACGAGGTCACATTACAAATTTACTAAATGTTACAGCAGGCTTTTTTTTACTTTGTCAGCATTTTGAAGACACACTGCAATGATAAACTGCTCGCTAACCCTGTTTCATCCTGCTTCTATTTAACAAAGTATGCTCAAATAAATCCTATCAGCACTCTTGTTCTTCCCCATTTAATGGCATCATTTTAGAGGTTGCACTCTCTTCTTAAGTTTTAATGTTAGTTTTAACATCTCCCTCAGGAGAAATTAACTCTGGATCAAAGGGAATCACTGCACACGTAAAGCCTTCACGTCCATGACAATAAAAAAACATAAAACTTGCAATAAATACTTAGTTCAGAGAAATTATCAAGATAAAAAAATTACTAACCCAAATACTGAGTATTAAGGAGGAGAGACAGAACATATAAAAGAACGCGTCACGACTGCATGTTTGACACTCGCGTTAATATATTTGGAACAATGGAAGAAAAAATAACGTAACACAAACGTGTCATCTGTGCAGCAATGCAGTCCTGGAGCTGTTGTTTGAGCTGCATGCTGACTTGGAACCAGTCACAAAACTTGTTTCTCTGCATTTCCTTGCATCGGGGTCATTCCAGCAGACTGTAGCTCTTGCTGCTGCGGTCTCTTAAAATAAGTGTTCATGTGTGTTCTTTCCGAATTCCTTGTTACAGAGAATGGGCCATTACTTAGTTTTTGTGCAGTCAGGATGCATTGAAACACTTTGGATGACAATTTTTAAGGTTGCACATGCAATTTAACTGAATGACAGCAGTCATCTGAGAATGAGCAGTTAAAATGTATTAAATACAGAAACAATCATAGGCAAAAAAATACAAAATTATCATCAGAGGTTAGGTCACACAGTATGTGATGTCTACCAACATGGGTCTATGATGGGTTACTGTCAGCTGAACGTCACAGCAGGAGTGCAGGTGTCACAATGGCATCCATTGGGCGAGGAAGAACATAAAAAAAAAAAAAGATTAAGAAAAAAAAGTGCTCTGGGGAAAGGCAAGGCATAGATTTACTTTTGGGATAGAGAGGACGCACGTTTTGGAACAATTTTATGACGTCTTTTTCTGCTCTATTCTGAGTTTTGCCTCTTGAGAACTGTGGAATTTACATCTGTTTTAATGATACTTAAGGCCTAAATTCGGCTTGAAAGTGATGCTACATTAGTTTTTGGTCTCATTAACCATGATGTTGTTACCTTAAGTGTATTCTATAAAGACATAGAGTTGATTTAATAACAGACATCTGCTCTTGGCAGCTCATTGTGATGTGGTGTGAGGAATTATTGATCCTACAAGTGTCTGTAACTAATAACTAATAATATAATATAATAATATGGTAGGGAAACACTGGGTTGTATCCTCATAAAAAATACATATTGTATGACAAAAAAAATTTTTTGAAACCATTGTTTCAAAAATTAATCAACAGAAATGTATCTTTTTTAGATCCTGAGTCCACAAATATCTCTCAGATTAATCTGCTCTGTAATCTTGTATACCATTGGGAAGTGTCTTTGATTTTCTTCTATACATAATTTGTTTATTATTTTATAAACCAATTTCGTAACACAAGACCAGAAGACAAGAAGCAATAGATCTGATTTGAATATTTGTTTCTGATTTTGCCTGGTATTTTAAAAATCTCTGTTTTGCAGGTGCTGTTCTGAGGTTTGTTAAAATTCAAGCTTCTGCGCCTCCTGGTGACCCTGCAGCAGCATCTCAGTCAACTACTGACCAACCCGCAGCAGCTCAGTCAGCAGCAAGCACTTCTTTACAACAGCCAGCTTTTGGTCTTGCATTTGATCCAGCAGATTGGCCTTCAGTTTTGTCTGATTCCCTTAGAACAGGTATTATAGGTAGAGGGCCATTTCAGATTAGCCCAGATTTTACATTTCCCAGAAGAGAAGATGGTAGACGTTTCCATCAACATTATTTCTACTACACATCAGTATATGGAGAAAAGATAAAGCATACCTGTCTTTCCTACTCACAAAAAATTATGTACTGCTTTTGTTGCTAATTATTCTCAAAGAGAGTAAATTAATGTCAGAGGGACTATCAAATTGGACAAGCATAGGCATACTTCTAAAAAGTCATGAAAGTAGTCCAGAGCACACAACCCGACCCGAACCCCGAGTGCAGATATAGATAAAGATATGGCAAAGTGGAAAAATTTTGAACTACGTCTACAAACAAGAAGGACCATAGACCAAGCTGAAAGGACACTTACAGAGGCTGAGAAGAGGAGCTGGCAAGATGTTCTAACCCATTTGATCTCTATTATCCAATCTTTAGCTGAGAGAAATCTTGCAATTAACAAACACATCACACCAGCAAAGTAATGGAAGGTGTCAAGGGGGGAACAACAACCAAAATCAAAGGACTGCACAAGGAAGTACTTGAAGGAAAAACCCTATGTGCCCTTCACTGTGATGCTGTATTCAGGCCCTGTAAGGGTGTGGCAAAGATTTTAGATAGCACAAAGGCCAGCACACTCTGTGCTCTCCAATGTACAAATGTTCTAAAAGGACAGTTAATGACAGTTAATTCTGGGGCAGACAAAAGCTAAATGAGGACACGTGCCCCAAAGTCAGCCTAATGGTGGCAACAAACTGTTTCAGTAGAGGGAGGACAATGAAGCCATGGTAGAGACCAGAGCCGGCTCTTGGCATAGGCAAACTAGGCGGTCGCCTTGGGCGCCACTCGCAGGCGGGGGCGCAGTTTTAAGCGCTCAAAAAAAGTTCCTTGCAAATATCATCACGCGTCATCGCGTCAGAGCTCCACCTGACAGAGCGACACAGTGACAATGTCCGGGAATAAGTGGGGAAAATATGGCGAAATATATTAGAGTTGGAGAAAGAACAAATATATCGCAGGTGTCCAAACTTTTTTTATAGACGGATAGATATGATGATATAAAGAATCCTGTGGGTCTTTCAGAAAAAGATTTGACAGCAAAGATTACTTACAAATGCACTGTTTTAGAAATTTTATTATTAGGATTTAGACAATTATTGTTTTTACATAGAAATTTAGCCACACATGGTTGAATGAAAAAAAATACAGTATATATAGGATGGCCTAGACTACTCTTAAACCCAGGACTCACGCATTCAAGAACATTTTCTTAACAGTTGAACTATCAAGGACAAAGGTTCATTTGCTGCAGCTACATATTTAACTGTACAGTACATTATTGTAAAGTGTAAAATTATTAAATAAATTTAGGATTAAGATTAGATTTATGGGTTACGGTTAGGAATGGAATGACTGTGCGTGTGTATGTGTGTGTTTGGGTGGGTGGGGGGGAGGGGGGTGCAGTTATAGGCAATTGATTACGGGGTGCCAAGTCGTAATCTCACCTAGGGCGCCAAAATCCGGTCGGGCCGGAGACAGAACAGAAGTTGAGGCCCGAGTTTTAGGAAGCTGTGGATTTGTGGATTTCCAGAACTGGAAAGGAGATTTGACCAACTGAGCTTGGAGAGCGAAAATCTTAACTGATGCAGTAAAGGGCTACACACTAGAAATGGACCTAGGACTCCTAAAGCTTCTCAAGCAGCTGGACACAGGCGGCCTGCAACTTCGACTCAGGATCCTGGGATGCAAAACAGTCCAAGATATGACCTCATAAAGCTTTGAAAAGATAAGGTTTAAATGAGAACTTGTGTATGTGTAAATTAACGCATTTGAGTTATTTACTGAAGACTAGGGATGTTTGATATTGGCTTTTTTACTGATATCCGATATACCGATATTGTCTAACTCTTAATTTCCGATACCGATATAAACCGATACCAATATATGCGGTGTCCCCCCTCATAAAAAAAGAAAAACTAAATCATTTTAGGTAACTAACATCACATATCTCCTATCATGCATACTTAAACTTTAAACTTTAAAAGGTGTGCCAAACAAACCAAAATATCTCAAAAACTATACCTCGGATTTGTCACATTTTGACATTTTGAGAGAGAGGAGAAGTAGCTGGAGGGTTTGTATAATATGTGCATGGTATGTAAAAGTTGTGTCATTAAAAGACTAAAAACTGATACCGATAATTTCTGATATTACATTGTAATGTCCGATAATATCGGTAGGCCGACAATATTGGACATCCCTACTAAAGACAGATATTGCTAAAATATGTGCAGTTAAGCTATGTACATATATAGATTTAGACACTTGATAAATTACATATTTACAAATTTAAACTATTTCCCTGACAACTGTAATTAGCTGAATCTACCTCTATGGTTTTTCCATGCATTTACCTCAGTTTGAGTGCTAATTCTTTCTGATTGGTTTATATGGTCACATGAGAATTTGGTACAAGGAAGTGAGGTTGTTGCGAAGTTCATGAAGCGTGGAGAACAGTAAAGAACTGCTGAAGAAAGTTATCTGTCTCCATCCTGCTCTTTATTCCCAGAAGAGTGATTCTTTGTTCATAGTTTCTCTATGAACAAAGTAAAAAAAAAAAAGTACTCATTTTTTTTCCCACTAATTCTTGCCTGCAGTTTTTCAGTGGCATGTAGCAACGACCCACTAAACAGTCACTACTGCCTTTTGTAATTTGTCACCTCACATCCAAAACACACTGTTAGCAAATGTGATTCAGAAATCTTTTATGAATAATGTTAGGTGTGTCATCAAGTGACCGAAGTAAGAAGTCTTGGTAGGATGTTAAGATTTACCCTAAATGAAACCAGCCAAAACCGTCATTCATATCACATAAAGTTAAAACTGCCATTATAGTACTATATATGAATACTGGTTAAATAATGACAAAATGTTTAGAAAGTGACTAACAGTGTGGGAATGTTTTGTGAGCATATCACAAAACCTAAACTTACTTTCAATCGACGGTTATAAGTAATATACATCCACCCTCCTGGGGTGCACTGTGGACAAGTCTGCAAATCTATTCCAGGGCAGACACAGACATACACAAGCATCCACACACACATTCACACCTAGTTCTAGTCACCAATTAATTACCCCAGTGATGCTGCAAGAAAACAGTAACAGGAAAACATTTGTTCTCCGCCTTTCATATGAGACTTTTCCTTCATCCACCGTACAGTGAGAGAATAAGACACAGTGTGTTGAGCAGAACACAAAAAAGGGAACAAGAAAAAAAGACAAAATGATGACAAATTGAGACAGGCTGGCTGACATGCAAATATTCCCCAGCGGAAGTAGCTGTCCCTTGTGATAGTGATCCTGTCATCTGAGTGAATGCCTGAACAGAAGAGGATGGCACAGAACAGAAGAGGACAGTTAATCCTGTTGGGCAGAGTGAGGGGGACTGCTGCCACAATTGTGAGGCAAACACAATAATAGAGAAAAAACATTAGCATCCACATCTACTATCATAGCAATTATTACCAGTTATTAGCAATTATGTCACTCTTATGGGGAGAATATACACAACTCTAAAAAAAGTAAGGTAACAACTAAATCACACATCTGATCTGCACAGTGCTGGGCTGTAAGTACATGTCGTACTAGAGGATATTGGGCCCTCTTGCCACCCTCATGGGGTCTGTTTGGTCAGAAACATGCTCACAACTAAAGGAGCAGATACCGGTCCTGGGTTGTTGCCCTTCTACAGCCCTGACCAGCTCTCCTGGTGTAAGGCCAGTCTACTGGTATCTCCTCCTTGTGCTTGAGACTGTGCTGGGTGACACGGGAAACCCTCTTGTATGAAAGTGCCATCTTGGAATAACTGGACTACCTGTGCAGTCTGATTGGGCTGCAGGTACAGCTTCATGCTACCAGTAGTGACAAGGACACTAGCACAACACAAAACTTGAGAAAAATCTTTCCAATTTTACCATTTTCATGGATGTTTTCCTTTTGCAGGCAAACTTTTTGAAATATCAGATCTGTGTTTATTTTTTTCATGCAATGCTTTTTTTTATTTGACGTATGTTCCTTATTTTTCAGGTGAACCTTTACTTTTAAATCAGTGTGTGCATTTATTTTTCTAATGAACAAAAACAATTTTGATATTTCACCTAAGATCCACTGTACAACGGTGGACAGCATCTTGTGGCTTGTAGTAAATATGACACATTCACATAATATTTCGACACAAAAAAGTTGGCAGAGGACTTTCCTACAGGAATCCAGAGTAGAGGGTGGACACCCAAACTGAACCCAACAGCATATATCTGCACCCAGGGTTCGGGTCGGGCCGTCAAACAGAGTTTTTCAGGAATTTACAGTAGAAATCATGTTTGTGTTTGTGTAGGGTTTGGGCCTAACTGCAATCTGCAATGTTTCAAATGTTAAATATGTTGAACAAAAAAATGGAAGATACTAATCCATTTAGGGTTAGGGTTAGGGTGTTATTTAAAAGTGTTATTAATACAGTAAAATACAGTACTCCTGTCAGGTTCATCCACCGCACTCAAGCTCGGGTCAGGCTGGGACAGACAAACCTCAACACGTTCATTTAGTACCTAAACCTAAAACTGTAAGTTCTGGGCATATATTTGTTCATGCCCAAACACAAACAAACAGTTATGTTTGCACAGTTGTAATCCAGCGTTTAGGATGAAAAAATTTGTTAAATCAGCTGCCATTGTGGTGCCATTGTATGACATGGCAGGCACCTTGTTGCCTTATGCCAAATGGGTGCAATTGCAACAGATGCCTGCTGCATATGTGGGCGCTTCTTCAACAAAAAGAGCATTGTTTGTTAGTTGTTTGTTTTTGCACAGTTTTTGCACAGTGTTTTTTTAAAGTCCTAAAATGAGAAATCTTGATAAAATTGATATAAAATTAAATAAATCAAGTATTTATTTACAGTGTTTAAAAAACTATAAAATAACTTTGGGAATTCTATTCCTGTTTTTGTAATAAGGGAATCTGAGAGGTCCTTAATGGCAGATCAAAAAATCCAAGGAACAGGGACTTTAAACTCCATTTTCCCACTTTGCTCATTCCAAAATAAAAATATAGCATGTATGTAATGTTCTATGTAATAACATTTCAAGTATGAATATTACATTACTTTATTACTGTGTGAAGTAAACATTTGAAAATCCCCCGAGTGAAAAGAGAAAGAAAAGTCCAGTGCAGAATGGTTTGCTGTAGAGGCACCCAGCTTTGTTCCTGAGCACCTGGGAGGCAACTAGTTTTCTTATGTTTTGGATTTTTAGCTGCCTACCTACCTGAGTTTGTGGTGAGTGTGTACAGCTGATTGAAATCACCTGCTCTTTAAAGTGCTGAGTTTCTCAGCGGTCCAGAGACAACTTTCAGCAGCACCTGGTACTGGGATAATCACTTGTTTTGATCATAACTGCAGGGAGCAACCTTTTAGCTTTTATGTTGCACTTCAACCATTCAAAACCTTGAGGCACATTCACAGACAACTGAAAGGTGCACGTGATTTTGGAGAGGTCTGTGTGCACGTGCGCCAAGTAAAGCCACAAAAAATTAATAGGCAAAAAAAAAAGATTGTTTCTGCTTTGCATGTTCCACATTTTACCAGTGTGTGTCACGCAATGTTGCTGCACACAGTGTTCACTCACATAATTTTTTTTCTTCATACATTTTCAAATGTCCAGTGTCTAGTGCAGTTGTCGGCTGCATGCAGGAACTTCAACTTCCAAACCAGTAATATTTAGTGACAAGTAACCTTAGAGAGACAAGAGACAGCATCCTCCTTCTGGCTATCAGAGAGGATGTTAGACTCCTCCTTTAAATGAAAGCAATAACAATACCCCCAGGATGGATGCTGGAGATGTTGGACAATTGCCACTAGGGAATGCAATGACATTTGATATCTCTGAAATGGACAGTGAGAAATGAAATTGTCTAGTAGAAATGAAGGTGTGGTACCACTATTTTTTACTAGAGTACATTTCCGTTTGTGTATTTGTACTTTTACAAATAATTGTACAGTTTTAGAGTACATCATCCATCATTGTTTTTATGCAGACATTCCATGTTTTGTATTGAACATTGAATTTATGTTCTCCCAAATTAGTTAAGACTTTGTTGTAATTACATCCACATCAAGTCAAACAATTAAAAAATAATTTAATATTCTCTAGAAAGTCCTTTGCAGTGAATGACAGCTTGAAGTCTTCGACTAGGAGACATCCCAGATGCTTTGTGTCTTCCTCGATGGTGCTCTCCCACTCGTGTGATGTCATGTGCTGTTCCACTCTCCTTCACCTTGCTCTTTGCATCATTTTGACAAAGGTTGAACTATATTTTAATGCTGATTCTAAACCTACCCTTCTGATGTACCAACAGCCCCTTTCATTGAATGTTCTCATTACTTATTAAGTCAAATTGCACATGTTCATAACTGTTTCCCAAAATATTCCAACTTATTGGATTTTATTTGTAATTTTTCACTTCATATTACCTGGATACATTGCCCATTTAGGACATAAAATTAAAGCAAAGCAAGACAATTGGGAGTTTATATTTTAGTTTCAGATTGACCCTAAAATGTGTTGAACATGAACAAAAACATATTTCGCTTTGATATTGCAATTTACTCTGTTAGGTTAGAAAATTAGATATGATCAGTGGTTTTTACGCTGTTAGACAGAAGCTATTGGCTATTTGAAATGGTATAAAGTCAGTTGGCAGACATTTTTAATCAGGCTTCTAAATCCACCATAAAGCCTGCACATTAAATCAACTGACCACATTAATAACTTTAAAAACTGCAGTTGCTACAAACAAAAACTCTTCCATCATCTTCTTCTTAAAAGAATAAAAAGCAGTGTAAAAAAGAAGAATACAGAAGCTAAAGGCGAAACAAAAAGTTAGTAGCAAATGAAGACATTTACAGGCAGATGTCATGAAATCATCTTAAGTGCATGTGGTCATAAACATGCATCAATGCTGCAGAGAGGCACATATGCTAACAAAAAATGTATTCAGTGAGGCTGGTAACAAGCTGGAACATCACACACACCATGAGCAACAATCTGGCAATGAGCCAGAGCAGACAGGCTTGTAACAGCCCACTAAACAGGCGTACCCACGCTCACTAATCAACTCAGGCCAGGAGGATGGGCAGACAGGAAACAGAACTTCCATATATGAAGTTGTCAAAATAAAAGTGAGAAAAATGTGAACAAAAACAGGTGAACCAGGACATCAGGGCTGCAGTGTGACACATACTGCTTATTCAGCCACTAGTAAGAGATTCATCCATGCAGTTCAGAGCCATGCCATTTCCTATGGGCAACAACTGACTGGGAATAACTTCATTTTGCAGCAAAACAGTGACCCCAAGTATTCTCCTCGGTTGTGATGTCGTGTCCAGCTCAGCCACCGGATCAAAACTCCAACAAGCTGGTGTGTGAATCTGCGGAGAGGAGTTCAGGAACGCTGCCCAACCAGCAGAGCAGAGCTGTGAGAAGTGCTTTGAGAGGAAATCACACCTGAATATCTGCAAAAACAGATCAATAGAATATCACAGATTTGTCAGGCAGATGTCGCTGCAAAGAGCTTTTTTTGGGTGAAAGTAAAATTTAATATGCAAATGTGATTTGATCATTACTTTGTGCTCAAATATGAATAAAAAGTAATTGTTAATTTTTTGTGTGTGTGTGTGTTTTCTGATCCGAGATTGTGACATTAATATACTACAAGGTTAGATTGAAAATCTCCCTCTACATAATTACTATTTCAATTATTATATTATTTTGTTCTTACTGCATTAAATCTTCCTTCCTTTAAACATGTCATCTGTCCAGTCCTCTCAAAAACAGCTGCCTCAGAGTCCTTTTCCTCAGTGCTACTCCATGCCCTTTATTTAATGTTAGCATTTGAAGTTTAAACAATAGCATCATACGCAATCCTGTGCATTTTGCATAAGGCCAAGATTCAAGGCCCCACCCAGTTCACAAGCTACGAAACACTGCACTGCTTTCACCACACATTGGAAAAGATGGACAGACACATTCAGTTTCTCAAATATGTAGTCATGAAGTAAAGCCAGGGTGACAGTGTGCAGTTTTTGGACTGTGCCAGATGAAAGGTGATCAAACACGGTGACATCTTTGGGACTCATACGATCGCACTGTGAGACGGGTTGTCATAGTCTTAGGACCGAATTCCAACAGTGCCAGAAAGTTAGGACCATCTCCCAATGTGATTGCTGCTATGACCGACATCTTCTAACCAACCGACTGGAATGCTCCATGAAATGCTGCACTGATCACAGATGTCTCTTGACTAGGACTCTGTTCTCTTCTTTTGTGACACCTCGACCTGTGTTGTTCCTTGTTTGCATTTCTTAGCAGTAGTTTTAGATTAGTGATTGGGTTGGGCAAAGTCAAATCCTCCCCCTCAGAAGCTGGGAGACATAAAGGCAAAGTCAGTATGAATAATGAGTAAAAAACAAAATGGCCTTTCTGTGTGAACATTGAGCTGTGTTTTCCCTGAGTCGTAAGAGGATCACACCACCCCACCCTCCTTTATCAGTCTTTCTAAACACCACTGGCACTTTTTACCTGACTCTAAAAGAGTAATATTTCTTGTCACAGTGAAAAAAAAATTTTGAATGGATTATTTACCCCCTCCCCACCATGCCAAAACTACTTGGAGCTAAAGAACAAGTCAGAGAGAGAAGGGAGAAGGAAAATGCAAGTGAAAACAGAGAAATTGGCATGCAAGCATTTGTCCATGGTCGGGCAAAGATCAGTGAATCGATAAGCTGATGGAGGGCTGACAGAATGACAGCTCCATGCCGATCGCTGAAGGACACCCAGGAAAAGCGAGAGTTGGGGGAGAGAGAGAGAGATGAGATTAAGAAACAGAGTGATGGCAAAGGTAGAGGAGCGAGAGAGAGAGGGGGGGGGGGGGGGATAGATTCAAAAA
>JAUBNQ010000009.1:2306778-2317937 GCA_032353495.1 Ctenopoma kingsleyae | reverse complement strand
ACTACAGTGAACTTGGGGTTTTCAGAGGTATGGAATGCTGAAAGATAAACCTCTTGCCCTTTCAGACACTGGTGAGCAGGTGATCAATAAGAATAGCAACTTTCAGAATCTCAGCTGTGACTTGCCAAAGAGAGAAATGCCTGTGAGCACTGAATCCCATGAGTGTTAGAGCCTGCGGGTGTAAAAACCCACAGGGCTCTGAGTGGTTTGAGGAGCAGAGTCAAAGCAGAGCAGAGAGACTTCTCAATGAAACACCTGGCAACTAATCCAGCTCTGAGAACATTGGGGGAACACAAAATAGTATATTTTTCAAATTCAGTCAGGTCCTTATGCAAGATATTGTTTTATTAAGGGTTGAGAGGTGCACTAGATCAAGATCAATGCTGAGGAATGCCCACCTAACTTTCGCTGCATTATGTATACTGATTTCTGTGGAATGACCAAATGACAGCCCTGAAAGACAGTTGACAGGAGGAAATAGACCCAGTTGTGCCAACAAGGGCTAGTGACTCTTGATGGAATCAGGCTAGTGTTTCAGGCAGGATACTCAACTATTGATCTGGAACAGAATTGACAGTGAGCAGGGAGAGCACTACAGAGGAAGCCACAGTGTCAACTCACAGGAAAGACAACTGCAGAAATGCCTTTGTCATTGGAAGAAGGTGACTAAGAACAAGAACCTTACAATACACCAGGGAATGCTAGAGCAGTGGTACTGTCTCCAGTCCAACCAGTCACATTGCAGTTTATATAAATGTTTGTCTGAAATTGTATTGTAATTAGTTCATCGATGTAGTATATATTATAATATATATAATAGTTTAATGGTGTACTTCTGTGCCAGATATAATAAAATTCCCTCCAGGTGTCTCTGAGAGATTTCATTGACCGGTGACAGTGAGCTTCGACCTTTTCCACCAAGACTTATCAGTTCAACCTTGAGTCTGGGTGAACATTTTTGAGCCAGTTTTGAAGAAATTCCCAGCCAAGGCCAGTGCTGGTGTGGAGGGATGAAAAAGGTGATTGGAGGCAGTTGAATAGTTCAATGGGCAAGGACCCAGGTAAGGGCAAAGCACCTATATCATTTGTTTTGTGGTCACCACTAGTTAGTCCATTAGTTCAAAAGTCAGTCAAAAAAGTCATGTAACACTGCCACTGGTAAGGAAGCAGAAGGAAATATTATATGATGCGGCAAGGAGAGTAGTGAAAGTTGGAAAGGTAGAAGTTTTGGCAGAAAACTAAAGTGAACTGACTTATGGTTATTGAGAAGTGGGGGTATGGGCAATGGTTACATTAGATCTCACAGCTGCATTGGAAGGATGGAAAGGGAGAGGTGAGAGTAAGATATAGGATATTTGATTCATGAATATGGTGTGGTGTTTTCTGTGCTTTGTAAGTACCCTCTTATTTTCTCAAAGAATATCTAAAAAGCCTGCCATAGCATAATCTTGAATTTTCACCATTATTTGATAGTTCCTGTGTTTGCTAAAACCCTGTGAGCATAGTTTAACCGATTAAGGAAAAAGCTGTTGTTCAACATACCATATATCATTAAGTCAATCCAATATAGAAGCTCTGCCCTGAATTCTATTTTTTTTAAGTTATAATTTCTCAGGTTTTAAGTTGAAACTGTCAGAAAGGTGATAATTCCACTATTTATTACTGAGTGGAGCACATACAGTATATTAATAGGCCAAAATATTAGAAACACAATATAATGCAAGCAGTTTTAATACCTGTGTTTACTACAGCAACACAGTTGAAGGGCAATGCTTTCTCAACAGTAAAACAACACTGAAATGTTTCTTTTTAAAATTTTATTCTCTTCTCTTTTTATTTAATATATTCTCAAAATAGTATAATTAAATTACAAATAAAAGGCATGGCAGGAAAATGTCCAGTATGTGAACTAATTATTTTTATATATTGAACAACTGGAAACAGGCGCGAGAAGTTCAAGTGACGGGAACAGGAAGAAAAGGGAAACTTAACAGATTGGACGTAGAAAGGCACAATTGCATAAAGGGTCCCACAGTTCATACTGCACAACAGGACATCATAATATTCTGAAATGGACTGTACTAAAAGATCTGTGCATTTGATGTTGGCTAAGACTTCTGTACTTTTACATAAGTAACATTTTGAAAGCAGAACCGTATTGCTACTTTTACTTCTCAGTACCTCTTCTACCGCTGTCAAGATTATAAAATAGATCACAGACTAGATGGACACTGTTTTTTAATGGTTTCAACTTTGTTGTCTACTACTACCCAAGATCCAAACATCAACCCCAATGCACTGTCATACCTGTTCCAGTCTGATAAGGAACCTCGCAGTGCTTCAGGGGAGTTCTTACATGACCAACTGAGCAGCAGGTAAACTCCATGGGCCTGACCCCCTGACTGTCTGTGTCTTTGTTCCAGCTTATCTCTAGTTCTCCATTGGGGTTGTTCCTCCCAACAGGTCTGTCATGTAGGGCCAGCCAAAACACTCTCCCTCTTCCCCACAGGAGGGACTGTGCAATATATCACATTTAATGTCTTTCTTTCTCGTCCTTTTTTGAGCAAAAATGCCTGTAATTACAAGGCCAGTATGTTGAATTTTATGCATGGGGGCACTGCTAAC
Source organism: Ctenopoma kingsleyae (assembly GCA_032353495.1). Classification (NCBI taxonomy): domain Eukaryota; kingdom Metazoa; phylum Chordata; class Actinopteri; order Anabantiformes; family Anabantidae; genus Ctenopoma; species Ctenopoma kingsleyae. The sequence continues at coordinate 2,315,312 of JAUBNQ010000009.1, read as the reverse complement.
AGATTATGTAAAGTATGACATTAACTGTCCAAAACATACATAATTTGTGGAAACACCTGATCTCATAATGTCGTGCAGGTCTACGACGTGTGTTGATAGACCTTTGCTTTCATCGTGGTCCTTCAATTAAATTGAACTGCGCCCAAATTGTTCATGCAGAATTTTCCTATTTTCTGCTTATGGATAGACTGATATTAATATCAAAATATAACAAGTGGCAACTTAACAGCTGTCTCTTGGCATTAATGTTCTGGTAAATTAGACTGAGCATGTCAGTCCAGTAAAGTTGAGTTAATGTGTTGCATGGCAGTGATGTTGGCAGATGGGGTTGTTGCTTGTCGGACTTGGATATTTAGATAATGGATTAGACTGGGATGTGTACTTATGTTCCCTCAGTGTAAATTAATGGCAAATTTGGACAGAGCAGTTTTTCCCCAGGTGGTTTATTATTATTATCACCTGGATAGTTCAACAGTTCAAAATACTGTTGTCAGATAAAGTAGAATTGATTCAGTTAGCTGCTAATGCCACAGCACTTTCCACCTCTCTCTGTAATGACTTTTAGTCCACACTCCTGGCACTGACCATAAATTGTGAGGTGAAGAATGATTTAATATGTCCAGTATATATTTTTAACACTTGTAGAAGGTATTTTTAATGTAACTCACATCACTGGCCATAATCAAAGTGTCCTCAGTTCTGTGGAATGAACTGGCAGTGTAATATGCTGAATCCCAGACCGTCTCTGTTCTTGCAGATTTTAATACTGTCTTTTGAAACATCATCTACATTGGTTTCTAAGCCAACATCTGCCTTGTCAACTAAACATTTTCAAGATCTCTGGTAAATTTTGGAATGTACAATACTGAGACAAAAATACCACATTTGCAGAATGAAAAATGTGCATTAGCAAACATAACATGCCATTGGAACAGAAGACTGCTGCTGATTGGCCTCTGTGCACGTACGTGTAGCTTCGCCATTAAAAATAATGGTATAACAATAGTCGGTCACAACATTCGAGTCTGTATTTCAATTATATCACTTTGGTTTTATAAAATCTGGTTTTCTTTCAAAAACAAGAACATCTTCCAAACTTTTAAAGGAAAGGAAGATGATCATCCCCAAATTATTCAATTACAGGCATGAGAAAAGCTGGATATCACATAATTTCCTGTTCCTAAATTTTGAAACAATGAAGTGCTGGTCACTGGGCCAGCCATTAGACACCAGTTCAACAACAGTTGATCCATTAGTATTAACTCTCAACAACCATGGGGTTTCTCAAGCTAAGAATCGTTGTGTTCTCTTTGATCCTACCCTCTCTTTTGATCAGCACCTGAAAGAAATTGAGACTGTCCTTTCTTCACCCATGTAAGGTACAGTACAGTATGGAGCTCAGCTGGACTTGATAATTGTAACATTTTGTATAATGGCCTGCCACATCCCTGTACTGCTTAGGCACAGTATGGAGCTCAGTACAGTGCCTGCCACTGGATTTTTTGAAAATGAAAATGTGACAGAATTGCACCATGATGACCTCACAGACTCTCTTAATGTCCACAGTGTGGATTTTTAACTTATTCAACTTTTCTAGATGAAACTGTCAGAAAGACATATTATTATTCAACTCTAAAACCAGATTGTATTTTTCAACATGAATATTAACATATTCTGACTCAAATTGTCATATTAAAATATTAATAAGTCAGTTGTGCTTCCTGATATAGTCACAAGTCAAATGTGTCCATTAGGTTTTGTTTTAATATTCCTTGGACTTTTAGTTTTTGTGTGACCTGTGTTGTTTCATTTTATTAACGTGTTTAATTTTTGAAAGGGCACCTCAGAACATGGGAAAACCTGAAGCAGTGGCAGACAGATTGTAGTATGTGACAAACGAGAGAAAGGTCTGAACTGAGAGTGTAGGCAGCAGGTGCTTGGATGCAGGAACCATGTACTGATCAATGGGGCAGAATGAAGTGGACATGAGGGGAGATGACCCATGACAGGAGGAGACCAGGGAGGCGGCAGAGGAACTACAGCGGGCGGGGGTTGTAGTAGGGTAAAGAAGAGCACCATGACTGCCAGAATCAAGATGTCAGTGATGCAGTAGAGCATGATGGCAGAGAGAACCATATGGCCTTCATATAGTTTTACTAAAATAAATTATTCTTTTTTTGTGGTTTATACTCTGGAGAAAAAAAGTTGTCTTCCAAAAAATTATGCCTTTCCTATGCCAGTGCCCACCCATCCTCTGTCCTGTCTAATCAGTTGCCTCTGCCTTCTTTTCTTCACCTTTTAATAGTTTAGTAGTGTTTGTTGACTCCATGGACAACAATGAAACAGCCCTATCTAACTTTGCTGTTGTGGCAAACCATGTCACTTTCTGACTTTTCTGCCTCTTTGGGAAATACAAGTTTAATTATTCTCCAAACCAATAGATAAGCTCACACTATGCATTATTTACAAACAGTTAGGGCTACACAATTAATTGAAACAAAATCACAATCGCAATATCAACGCTAAATACTGTGATTTATATTATGAGAACATGGATTGAAGGGACAATCTATTATCTCTCATTCACTCGAAGTTTAGCAGCTGACTAACGTGAGAGTGGTTGCTCAGTTTTGTTAGCTTAAAAAATAGTTTTTATTTTATGTTCTGTAACCTATAAAAATATTTTAAATCAATTTAACCTACCGATGATCAGGTGAAGCCTGTGTCCACTTATTTAGGTTGACTGTTTTGATAAAGTTGGTACTGTCGGTTGTGATAATGTATATATCTCCCTACTCACCTTCAACAGTTGCCAGATTGACTCATGTCTGCATAGTTTGTTCAAGTCTCATGTCCTGGCCTGTCTGTTCATTTAAGATAAGGAGAGAGGAAATATCCACTATTTGGGTTATTGTTAATGATCTGGGGGCATCAGGGAGCTGCTGTAAGACTGTGAGAGGAAACTGCTTAATGTTCTATGAAAGAGCACAAAAACTGTGTGTAATGCATCATAAACTGTTTTGGAATAAAAAACTCTCAAATAAAATGTTTTATATGGTGTGAAAAACAATGTAGAAAAGCTGCTACTTTTCCTAGTTACAGTTCTAAAACACAGTTTCCAAGTACTTGATGAGCAAATTGTTTTATGTATCTTGGAGAAGTTGCCACAGTTGTTTTACATGTTGACAGTGTTTTTCTGCCTGTTCATGTGTTACAATCCGGCTCACATGGGTGACGGAAGCGACATAAAGTAACCCAGATGGTAAAGGGTTAAAAGGAATTTTTATAACGATTGGTATTATTGACAAAACAAAAGCTACAGCTATGGCCGACAGAGGAGGAGAAACAAAGAACAGATAGCAGCACCTCTAATGGTAGTGTTTCTAAACACAGTGGTTTACAGGTGTAGAAGTGGATGAAGTGTGGGGGTGTGTGCACAGAAAGATTAGTCTAAGTCTAGGCTCAACCTTCAAAGTTACAAAATACAACACATACTTGTGGACTAAGAGTGAACAGTCAATGAGGCTCTGTGACGAGGGCGAGCTGCTCAAACAAAAGAACAGCCGCCCTCTGACATTTAGGTGCGTGTTTGATCACTAGGCAAAGTGGATGTTCAGTTCAGTCATTGAAGAGCGCAGGCATACATGGTAGACCATCCTAGGCAGGTGTCTGCACAGGTGGATTTGTATACTCAAAAAGAGTAGAATTATGAGGGGTTACTGACAGGCCGGGGAAAAAAAACGGGGTGGGGTGGGGGAGCGGGAAGGCCATGGCCGTAACATCAAGTTATCCAAAACTGATTCCAAAATAATAGCTCAACACTTTGTGCTAAAAAAGAATATTTATCAATGCAAGACTGCAAAGAATTTTGGTCTTTCACCATCTACACTACATATTGTAAAAAGATTCAATCTTGTGCATAAAGGCGAGGGTTGGAAGCCTCTGTTGAATGTTCATGACTTTTCAGCCCTCAGCAGCATAGCCTAAGAAACCATCATGCTACTGTGATGAATACAGCCACAGTCTGCCACTGCATCCAGAAATGCAACCTGAACTTTTACTATTATTGAAGAGAAAGTCAGACTTTAGAAAAGGGTATGGACCCCAGAATGATTAGCAACTACTGTTGCGCAAACTACTGGAGATTTTGATAAATAAAAATATATTAATTCTGTGCAGAGATGCCGCTGAGCTGATGTCAAATGGACAGAAAGGCAGTGGAGATGTCAGCGGTCAAGTCCACATTTCAGCTTGTTTTCAGGAAAAACAGACATCAGCTTCTTTGTGCCAAAAAACAGACAAAAAAAATCCAGACTGTTCGAGTGAATAGTGCAAAAGCCTGCATCTGTAAATGTGTGGGGGTATTGGTATTTTAAAGAGATGTGCTGCCATAAAGTCAGCTTCTTTTTCTAGTGTCAGTGGATATTTCAGCAGGACAATGTCAGACGGCTTCATTCTGCACCGAGCAGCAACAACACAAAGTCTCCTTTGTACTTTTGTCAGATAAATTAAGGTTCAAGCAAATGAACAAATCACTGATTTTAGTTTTTCTGGAAACAGGAATTGTATTATTTTCCCCAAATGTACCTTTCAAAATAATTTAATTGATAACTAATGAAAAACTGTGCTTGTGAAAACTGAGAGAGGAGGAGGGGCAGGTTCATTGTGGCACAGGACATAAACTTATTACCCAATCCACCCAGAGACTTACCTCGACTTCAAAGCCTCTTAGCTTTGCAGAATTACCTCACGATTTGTGAGAGATCTTGGTTGGTTGGTTTCAACATCTCAAATGTCAAGTTCAATAATTTTACAATGAAAAGATTGTTGATTGTCTGATCATTACTCTTATCTGGTAATGTGCAACCTAACCCTGGTCCTGAGTTGTAGCGCATACAGACCAGTGGTGGTCCATCAATAGGGGGCGCTTGGGCACCGCCCCACCTTTGTCACATAAAGAAGAAGAAGATAGGAATCACATAAAATAATTTTAGAAAATCATAAGGAGGAGGGGGGCAAAAACCCACACATTTTGTCTAAGATAACAGACTGCATTATATTCTGTGGTGCGTTTGACCTCGTGTTGTGTGGTCATGACGAAAGTGAACACCTGGCCACTTCTTAGGCCACCTGGCATGTTGCCCCCGGTGTGTCATGTCAGCTGCATAGCAGCTCTGCCATTGGTGTGTGAGTGTGTGTGTGAATGAGTGAATATGAAGTAGTGTGAATATGTGCAGACCATTTACCATCTAAGATGGTAAAGATGGAGCTGCTTGACTGCATGTTCTCAGTTGTAAAGTAGTAGTAAAATAGTAAATGACTAAAAACACAGACTGTGTATTTTCACGTTAATTTTATATTTTAAAGCAGTGTGATGCATGATAATGGTGCTTTTGCTTATACTAGTGGTGATATGTGGTTAGAGTGCATCTGAAAACTGACTTGCAAAAGTGCGCCCCCCCAAAAATAATTTCACCAGCCGCCACTGATACAGACACCTTCTAATTTTAAATTTCTTTCTGGTCTTGAAATTGTTCATCTAAATATGCGTAGTCTGTTACCTAAGATGGACACGGTCGGGACTTGGGTTTAATCAACTGACGCTGATATTGTTGTAATCTCAGAAACTTGGCTGACCAAGTCTATTTCTGATGACCATATTAGCTTAGAAAGGTGCCAGTGTTGCTATTTATGTTAAATGTGGAAGTTGTTGATCCTTTGTATAACAGTTGCTGGATGCTACAGGGCCCTGTCCTAAATTATAGTGAACTTGTTCTAGCTGGTGATCTGAATTGGGCCTGGCTTATAACAGTTTCTGATTATTTTAAATATCTCTGTGATTCCATGAATCAGTTGGTCAATTTACACACAAACCTTAACACCGGTCCACCGTGATTGATTTAATTTTGATTAATATTCTCAGAAAGTCTCATCTCTGGTTGTCTTCTGCAATGAATTAAGTTTTGTTGCTGCAAGTAGAACTCATTGCTTCATCTGAAACTTATTCTCAATGCAGAGAGGACTAAGCTTATGTTTGCAATTCTTGCAAGTGGCTACAAACGATCCCGTCAGTGTCCCCTCTCAAGGGAAATGAAATTGAGGTGGTTCATACATAGAAATACTTGGGTGTCTTGATTGATAACTGATTCACTTTCAAGCTGCATGTGGAGAACCTTGCAAAGAAGCTAACTGCTTTAAAATTGGGTTTCTACTTTCAAAGTTGTTGTTTTTCTTTTAATGCAGACACAAACACACATAGTGTGTTGGACTATGGGGATCTTTCGTATATGAATACTTCTGTGCAATGTCTTCAAATAATTGACACTGTTTACCATGCTTCCCTGAGGGTTTTTAGTAATTGTTAAGTGTCGACACACCACTGGGAGTTATATTCTTGGGTGGGATGGCCTGCTCCGGCCACCTGAAGGATTTGACATTGGTATTCCTTTATATATAAGGCAATTCTCAGATTACTACCTATTTACATCAGTACCTTAATTGCACAGAGAAGTGCTGATCCTTACTCCTTCCGTTCACAAGATTATTTATTGCTTTCTGTTCCTTATCCCCTTACTGAATTGGATTAAAGCGCTTTTGTCCACTTTGCACCTTCTGCATGTAATATGTTGCAGAAAGACTAGAAATTAACTCAGTTAATTTTATTGAGCGCATTTAAATCCAAATTGAGAGTTCTTGAAGCAGATTCCATTGCTTGTACCTGTGTTGCATAATGTGTTTGCAAATTCAATATGTTTTTTTTAATCTGTTTCTTTGCTTGTGTTACTTTGTAACTGTGTTTTGTATTTGTTGTTGCCTATCTTTAGGCAAGAGTTACTGAAAAATAGGTTTTTAATCTCAATGGGATTTTACTGGTTAAATAATGGTTAATAAATAAAAAATTGTGGTGGTCAAGGAAACATGAAATATCCCATTTATACCATACAAAATTTGCATTTATACAGAGAACAGGGGGAAATTATTGATATTCAGAGCATATCTACTGAAGAAGTGAATATTAAATAGTTTTCTCTTCTCTTCCTTCCTATCTAAACTCAGTAATTTGGGGGCCACAGTAGAAAGTAACTATGTTGGACAGTCTAAATAATACATGGGAAATACTTCTCCTTCGCACGTCATAGTCAGCGACTCTGTAAATGCTGCTAAGAGCCACTGAGAACAGTGTTGACATTTTCCTTAAACAATTGACTTGGTAACAATTTATTGTGATAATGTTCTGAAGCAGCAATCTGCAGAGGTGGAGGAGAAGACAGGTGCTGACATCAGTGAGTCCGTTGCAAGGGCAGGTGTTATCCAGGTACAGAGAGCGTATGAAGCTATCCATGGAGGCATGTCCATGGAGGGATGCACAGACCTGTACAGGACAGATGATGGCACCCTGACTGCCATTAGGTATTGAGATGAAATCCTTAGACCCATTGTTAGACTCTTCACTGGTGCAGTGGGTCCTGGGTTCCTCCTGGTGCATGATAATGCCCGACCTCATGTGGCAAGAGTATGCAGGCAGTTCCTGGAGGATGAAGGAATTGATACCATTGACTGACCTCCACTCTCTCTGGGACAAAATGTTTAGGTCCATACAACGCTGTCAGGTTACACCTCAGACTGTCCAGGAGCTCAGTGATGCCCTGGTCAGGATCTGGGAGGAGATAACCCAAGACACCATATCAGTATGGATATCTAGCATGATTTTTTTTTTCAACTGAGATCTAATATGTTTTCAAAGTGTTCCTTTAATTTTTTTCCTTTAATTGTTTGTACCGGGAAATTTAATTTCTGATGGAACGGTCGCACTGAAAGCAGAAGAGAGAAAGTATCGATACCATCATGCTGGTATTGATCCGATAACAATACCAACTTGGTATCGATACTATCGATACTTTGGATCAATCCACCCACCACTAACTGTCAGACAGGAGGAGCTACAGGAGGAGTTTTTAGTTTAGTTTAGCTTCATACAAATTACTGTACAGTTTGCATAATGTCAGGAGTAGAAGAACACGAGACTGCCTCATGTTTGTGCTAAAATTGCCTCTACGTTATTGACTCAGTGGGGTTCAGTGTGTAACAGCACTGTTTTTCAATGTAACTGCCAAAATTAAACTAATAATGATTTATCATTCTCATTTACTTCTTAACTGGCTCGACTACCTCCATAAGCTAAAAATAGAACTGAATTTCAAAGACACTGATTGTGGTTGCATCTCACCCTTGCCGTGTTTCCTTAATTCCCTGCCGGGTTCAGAAATTACAGGATGGCAGGTACACGGCAGCGAACCAGCTCCTCCTTAAAGTTTCCTGAAAGACACTTCTTAGGCTGTCTCATCAAGCTGTGTGTGTTGCTGGCTTATCGATCTTTTCCAGGTTTTGAGGAATAAAAAGAAAAGAAGAGGAAGCTGAGGATTCAAGCTGTGCTGCCACAGCAGCAGGACGAGCAGAGAGGAGACCAAAAGTGGAAGATAAAAGAGACAGGAAATGTGAAGAGACAAACACACATACATGGTTGTCTTTTCATC
>JAUBNQ010000009.1:2295007-2306678 GCA_032353495.1 Ctenopoma kingsleyae | reverse complement strand
CTGCTGTTCTTTTCTCTCTCCTCTTTCCACTCACCCCAACCGGTCGAGGCAGATGGCCGCCCATCCTGAGCCTGGTTTCTTCCATTAAAGGAAGTTTTTCCTCTCCACTGTTGCCTAGTGCTTGCTCAAATGGGACTGGTTTTCTACAAATATTTTGTGTAAGGTCATAAACCTTACACTGTAAACTTCCTTGAGATGACTTATGTTGTGAATTGGCGCTATACAAATAAAATTAAATTGAAAATTGAATTGAATTGAATTCAGGGTTGTTTCACTGAGATGCTGCCTCTCTGTTGCAGAAACATCCTGATCTCATTTATACAGTTGCTCATACTCACACCTGCAGCAGTTGAGATTAAGGGCCTAGCTAAATGGTAACACAGTGGCGTTGATGAGGGAGGAACCAGAGCTGCTTTTTCCCCATTTTGGTCTGCGTCTCTCTATTAAATTATTAAACTATCATAAAAATGTGCAAATAGTGAAGTGAATTCTGAGTATTTCTCAGTAAGTAAGGATGTGGTCTGTAGCCTTGAGTGAGTGGCCTTTAATAATCTGTAGCCACATTTTCAAGGTTAACACATGCAGTTAATCAAACAAGTGACCACAGGCGTTCTTCTAAATCAGCATGTTTAAAAGTCTGCACACACCAGCATTTATGACTGTTTGATAATAAATATGATACAACAAATCACATTTTAATGACTTAGCATTTCTTGCCATGGAAGAAACAGCTACTACTGATTCATTTTATTTATACTGTATGTGTGTAATTCAGGCAGAATTTTAAAAACAAATCACTTAACTTAAGGGGTTACATGCAGGGCTGGACTGGCCATCTGGTGTACTGGGCAATGCCTGGTGGGCTGACGCACATATTTGGGCCGGCCCGGGGCTGTCATAATTTACCCAAAAAAGTATATTATGCGACGTCCCATTGGTTGATTTTCTTGAAGAACATTGGGCTAATCCAATGAAATCTCTCAGCCCTCCTCAGCCCACCCCTCCCTCCCCTTTTTAACCAAGGTTATCAAATTTTGCTATTTGAGCTGACTGGAGTTGGAGAATAGTGGCTATGGACAAACCCAAAAAGTGTAAGGGGGGGCGCAGAAAAGCTCAGAGAAAAAAGGCAAAAAAGCTTCAAGTGGACGCAGCAAAATGCGCAAAACTTACCAATATGTTTGCCACCACAAGTTCTACTGCTGCAGCAGCTGATGCAGGGAATTAGCGATTCGTCAGAGGAAGAGGATGAGGAGAAAGACGTGGCCCAGGAAAAGATTGAGGAAGAGGTCAGATTAACTACTGTCAGCCCAGTAAAAAGTAGCTGAAATGTTAATGAAGAGGGACGTTTCATGTAGGGAGTGCAAAGGGCTGGAGTGTGAAGACTTATTTTTTTCAGACTTAAAACATGCATAATAATATTAGGCTATAGAGTTATGTGTTTTGTGCACAAACTGTGTGTGTATGAGAGAGAGAGTCTCCTTTATAGCCTTCATTTTTAATTGTTGGGAAACAACTGCAAGAAAAAGCTTTAGGTTGTTGAACATTTCTGAGTAAGAGTAACAGTTATGGGATTACTGTGATCTTTCACACATAAAGCTGTAATTGCGGATTTGATTGACACCTATCTGCCAGTGCTACCAGTGAACTGCTTCACCAACAATGTGGAAAGAAAACTGACTTAACCTTAACTGTTTAACTTTAAGCTTCACACAAGATTTTCACTGAATTCATTTCAGTTTCACAAGCTTCAACATTTTATTCAAATCAGCACAGCGTACTGATCCATCCACATTGCTTTGGAGTGGCTTGTTTTCTGTCTGACTGGGTGTTAGAATAGAGATTTATACCATATTGGACCAAATATTAGACAACTCCCCTTTTCCAACAGCCTTCCAAAGACTTTCTGAAGATAAAAAATACTTTTATGTTTCCCTGAGAGACTATAAATCCAAGGAGAAGAGAGTCCTCATCCCTGAAGCCTGTTCTCTGCTTAAAGTGAAAAATGAAATAATACGCTGTAAGTAGAAAGTAAATAACACATTTGTGTAGCTTGTCTATCAGTCACATAATCACATTCTCTCCTGCCAGGCTCTTGGAAGCAAAGTGATTTTCTGTGACAGAATTTTTCAGACTGGCGTGTTGTCTTTTGGAGCTTCTCATCATCTGTGACAGCTGTAATTCTTTGCTGCCTGACAGATGAGTCAGTTCATGGTTTGTCTCTGCATTAAAGACATCGGTCGAGCCTGTGGGCTCGTTTTGGTTTTCACTTGTCATGAATTTATTTCCTCTGAACACAGTAGCCTTCTGTGACTCCATAGGTTAATGGGTAAACAAAACACTTTTAGGACTGACACGCAGTAAATGGATATGAAGACAGTTGAAGGACTTTGTGACCAACAGAGAACAGGTTCTGTTCCCTTGGCAAACCAGAGAGCCAAAAACAGGGGCACCATTATGTCTCACATGACACGATGCAAAAAACAACAGTTATGTAGAAACATGTAAGATGATAAATCACTAGTTGCTAGAGTTAGAGCTAAAATAGAGCCTTCATGCTTCCCCAGAAACGTCCAGATGTCCATGTTGAAAGTAAAGTTTTTTTCAGACAACTGATGACACACACAAGTGCTCTGTTGATTGGGATTAGGTGTGTAAGAAAATATTGTTACACTTGAGTATCACAAAATTATGCTTGTTCTCAAAAACATTGTACCGATTTTTAATTGACAGTTTACTTGCGAAGAGTTGTGGCAGACAGTGGCTCATTTTTGTTGTTGTTTTTAACACCTCTGAATACTAAATGATTGCATACAAAATCCATGTTCAGGTTTTATGGTGCGTTCTTTATAACAACAGTTTTCTTAAAGTTAGATTTTAAACATTAGTGGCCTATAAGTAATGTAGGATGACTGTAATTTCCAGAAAAAAAACAGCAACTTTAGAGACAGTTCTTAGGAAAACAGTTTCTGTGAAACCCTGGACAGTTGTAACAAGTATAAAGCTCAGCAACAGTTCATGAACTCGAAAGCGGGAAGAAGGAGACACAGACCCAATGAACTTTTGGCATTTTGCCAGTCAGACTTTCACAAAAAGACCATTATCTTCATCTCTCACTTGTGAGTGTCACACACAAGTGCACACTCACAAACTGTAGGTCAGTACATGCAGCCACCAAACTGTCACTTTGCTTTGTCAAGTCATTTGTAACTGCATCTCCAGTCTTCTTCTCTGCGTTGAACTGTGTTTGCTTGTAGCATTTATCACACTCAGGTTGTTCCAGGTCAGGTATTAGCTGTTAACGGCAGGTGTGAAAATATCCAGTGTGGCAGAGCACGCTCACACACACACACACACTGAAATTTATTGAGAAATGTAATTAGCTTCACAGATGGGACTTGTACTGTCAATACCAATAAAGTCAAGAAAAAGAAGACGCAAAAGAACTGATGATCAGCAATATCAACCAAGCAGCAGTTTGTACAATGGTGCAAGATTTAAACAACAGCTAGTTCCTCGTTACCCTCTCTGTGGCTCTCAGTCCCATGCACATTCATCCCTTCTAAAATTAGGATTTCTTTTATTTTAAGGCTCAGTAATTTCCCATGACAGCTGACTACTGTTCTTTTAAACAAGCATTGCTCAAAATAGGAAAAAAAAAAAAAGCTTTTGCTGTGGACTATTTTCAGTAAACTCTGAATCACTTTGCAACTGAAGAACTTGAGCATCGTTCACATGTATGTGCAGGTGTGGGAGGCTTTCAGGAACTGTACAGAGCGTGGGTCAGTTGAAACTGCTAAACCCCATCATATTAAGACCACTTGGTGTTGTGGACAGCTTTGTGAACTGGTGCGCGCTCCAGTGTAACACCTGGTAGTGGACATAAGAGAATCCAAGACTGAACCCTCTACATGTTGTGGCTTAGAGGACGATGTTGTATAAACTTCCTCTCCCATCTTCAGACTCATATTCAAATTCAGAAAACTTTATTTATACCACAATGGGCAATTCAGTTTGACAGTCCCAACTATAAAATACAATAATAAAAACCACAATAACGACTGCAATCATACCTACAAAACAACATTCTGAACTAAGTGAAACAGCTCAGCATAGGGTCACAAGCATGCATACCCCTGTAGGCATACTTGCAAAGATAAGCAGAAAATTTGAAAATAGTTACTGGGTATTTAACAGCCTGATAGCTGAAGGAATAAAGAAGTTTGAGTAGTGATTTGTTTTCCTCATATTCTACTGTGTGAGGCTGTCTATCTTCTCTTAAAGGGTAACTAAACCATGAATATTTCTGTGCTGTAGTTTTGTTAGTATATCATCCATACAGGCAATTTCTTTCAACTAAATTCAAGTGCAACTAGTTTAGCTGAATCCTCAGGCCACATCCTTATTGTCATGACATGCAGTAGACCTTTCCTTAAGAAACATGTATGGTGGTGATGACTATTATAACATCTGTCAGGAAAGCTAAATAGCACACTCCCATCTCCCTTCTCTGGTAATGTAATTGATGATAATGTAATTACCAATCAATTTTAGACAATCTAACTGGATCTAACTGGAAACTGATAGATTTTACTGTATAATTCTTTATCTGTTACATTTAGATGACCAGATAGCAGATTTGCAGATTACTGTCCACTGAGATGTAGCTAAACTATGATTGTCATGTTCCCATGCAAGCTGTAGAGAAGACTGTTGAGTTGGACCATTATAAGGAATAATACTGAGCACTGCTCCGCAGGTCAGTGCAAGTGATAGCAGTGCAAATCATCCACGTAACTGTTGTGGAGTGAGATGGAATAACTTCATTATCAACTGTTGTAGGCAGCCTAGGATGGTGCCAAAGACTTTTAAGGCATATGTTTTAAGTAGACAGAATGTTGTTTCAGACATTTGTAAGCTACCTGGTCATTCAAAGGGCTACTGAGGAAGTAACATGTTAGTATAGCCAAAACTGATCATCATTTTCAGTGTTTCCAGTCCAACTCAGAAAGAGAAAAGTAAGCCTGTGTCATGTTTAATAGATTGGCACTTTATATGGCTATTACATTGTGGTTGTTTTAAAGTGCTTTATAAATTAAGTTGGATTGGATTGGATTATTACAGAAGAATTTAGTAGCAGGGAAATTTCAATTTGTACATTTTACTGCATTGTAAATTCACTTTACAATAGAAAAAGGTGCAACTTTTGCCACAAAACTGAAACCTCCCATCAGACCATCAATTCAACTATGTGTAGAAGCCGTTTTGGCAGTAATTAAAAGTTTACTACAGGGTTCTGACACCTTCAGGTCTCGCTAGATGTTCAAGTCTGGGCTTTGGATCTTTGTCGTGCTGAAAACTGACTCATCAGTCATCAGCTCACAGAATCTTTGTGCTCATGCTCTCAGAGTCCTTTAAAAGCTGCTTTGCAAACTCCAGACAAACTGGGGATCCATCTAACCAGTCTAACACAAAGGCCTGATTGGTGGAGAGTGTCACTGAGATGTTCATCCTTCTGCCAGGTTCTTCCATCTTTGCAGAGGACTCATTTTAGAGTCAGTGTTGGGCTTCTCATCTCCTGCCTTATCATCGCCACTTTGGCGTACGTTTTAGGAGGCAGGGTTGCATGGTAACACACACCCTGAGTGAAAATCTTCACTATCGTCATCTTCATACTGCACATACACACTCAGTTCTTTATAATAATTCACTTCTAAAGTGTATTAGTAGAGTAACAACAGACTGGGTGTCTAATTTACACTTTCACCAAACACTTCTCTATTGCTCTGTCTCAGTGTCATATTTTAATTATATAATAACAATTAATTGTATCATAATAACAACCACTTATCATTTCCCACTCATTACTGAAAAACAAAAAAATAAAAACAGTGGAGCATTAACGATATTAGCAATTAAGCTGAAATACGCACAGTCAGTACAAGTCAAATTAAAAGTGTTTACATCAAGTCAGCTGTGGACTTGTTCTTCACTTTTGGCCTCTCTCCATTTTAACGTAGCCATTTAGTTGTTGGTTCACCCCAAAAAATTAATGATTAAAATGGAATAATTATTTATAGTGGCTCTTGGTCCATTATCAAAATTAAACAAGTTTAAAACAAAAAGTCCCCAGTTGACCTCTGTGATTGTTCTGTGTTGTGCACAGGCAAATAAAGGCTGCTGTCAAAACAGAAAACTGTTTCCTGGTTTATTTATTCCATAAGACCAGATGTCGGCAACCATTAATTTATTTGGAACCACTAATTTTTAGTCAGCTAACAATTGTGTTACATTGTTCTTAAACAGTCAAACTTGAGGTTAAACTTCACTGTGGCATAACCCTGTTTAAAAAAATGCTTTATAATAATAATTATATAATTTAGTAACTTCTCATGCTAAAAGTAACTTTTTAAAGGATTAGTTCACTGATTTTGAGTTTGCTTGTTTAAATGTTCCTTGCTCCTCTAGGCCACATGTTAGATCAGACCTTTGATCTCAGCCAGTCACAGCTGAGATCGGTTCCAGCATCCCCCACAACAGACAGTATACAATCACTGTAGCTGCAGGTGCTCTGTCACTCTGCCTGGATCTGCTGAGTGAGTGATATAGTGTTTAACCATCATGAACTGATGTATACAAACAGAATGATAACAACTGAAGCACAGACATGGCTACACTCACACTGCCGTGGCCAGCAGGGGGAGGCACTGTATTTTTGGGTTGTGTATTTTTCCAATACTGAATAAATATATTAAGAAAGCTTTGAGAGAATTTCTTCCAATTTGGAACAAATGTCCTTAGATTTTGGTGGCCAAAGGTCAACGCTACTGTGACCTCACATATGTAAATTCATGTGATGATGATTTCTTGAGAAAACTTTGTGATTATTTGTTTAGATTTGCCACAAAGGTTCTCTTGGACTCAAGAATGAACTGATTAAATTTGGAGGATAAAATGTCAGGTCTCTTTTAACTATATGCAGTGTTGTTGATAGGGCAGTTTGGACACTATAAATCCCACTTAGTGTCTCAATAGTGCGTCTTCAGTGGGGGTGTTTTCACATGGTGTAACTCAGTCATTTCATTTAGTGATATGGTTTAGTTAGAGAAAGGGAGCACTTGGTTTGATACAGTGGCTCATCCTGATACTACAAACATGACAAAATAGTTGTCATGTAAAGAAACAACTGAAAAAAACATGAAGCCTGGTACAGGTTGTATAGCAGTGAATGTTTGTGTGATACAAACATAATTTCACTGCTTCTGTCTATTAAATTATCTGGAAGCTTCTTTAATTCCTTAAAGACAGATTAATAAAAACAGGGACATAGAATTCAGAGTGCTGGAGAGAGAAAAGCATTGTTAAATTTTCTCCTTGTGAACATATTTATTAGTCTTCTTTTTTTCCTTTGAGCAGAGCTCTTCAAAGGAAATTAAAACTTTTTATTAACAGATATTGAAGAGAACATTTTATTCCTTTTTTAGTGAATTTCATTACTCTCTGCAGATCTCACAGAAAAAGAAATGTGGAAAATCAAACACGCCAATTTTAGTAGATTATGTTCTCGGGTGATGTCGCCCTTTGGCAAACATTATAATATTCTAATATCTACTGACATGCCTCGAACTTCCCCAGTGTTAGGAAGTAAAGTATGTGACTGAATGTGCTCTACTTAAGACTAAATCTGACACCATGCTGCTGCTTTGAAACTCAGTCTAGGCTTCACTTCAAATGTCTGCTGAACCACTCATATACAGCAGAGGAAAAGTTTAGGTTAGAGTTAAAAGAAAACACCTTTATGCAGCAAGATATTAGCATTGTGCACATTTTATGCAGGCAAATCAAGAAGAAACTGTGATTCCTGAATCTTGTCCCACTTGGAGTTTGGTGGGAGCAGGGTTTGATGATTGAATGGGCTAGGAACAATAGGCACTCAAGGGCCTCCTGACCTTTTGGATCTCTGGGTCACAGCCTCTCTATGAAGTGCCTATTAATATTTCTTTGAAAGTCAGCAAAATGACCACAAAAATGATCCTGCAAGACAAATACTGTGTAAAAAGGCTCCTCAAAATGACCACAAATAATGGAAAAAACAAAAAAGAGAGACCACAGACCACAAAGATGTACACTACCAGTTAAAGGATTGGGCACACATAGAAATGACCATGTTTGTGAAAGAAAAGCAGATTTCATAACATCAAATTGATCAGAATGAATGTGTAGACATTGTTCATATTGTAAATGACTATTGTAGCTGAAAACAACTGTTTTTAAAATGAATATTTACATAAACATACAGAGGCCTAAATTCTGCAAACATTAGTACTGTCTTCTATTTTTACTCAATTTTATTTAATAATACTAAATTTAAAAGGGTAACCGATCATTAGAAACCATATGCAATGATGGTAACACAACTGAAGATGTATCTTTTCATGAAAAACATGATAATTCCTATGTGTGTCCAAACTTTTGACTGGTAGTGTATAAAGTACCAAAAAGTGTTGCACGATGATCAGAAATAGACAAAGAATGATTGTGATTGATCAATGGCATTGGGTATTCTACTTGTTAAAGTTGCACTCAAGACTAACCATGAATGCCAGTGTGTGACACACTCACATACAGTATATACACACATATTCAGAAGCTGCTGAATGTCTTGCGTCAGGGAACAGGACACAGGACAAGTGATGTTCACAACTTCAGGAATCACTCCACGATAGATTTAACACATTGAGACTTTTGTGTATTCTTGTATCCCTAAACGTGATATTGAGCAGAAAGAGGTATCCTGTATAAAGCAGCACACAAATATCCTAAATTATAATGGACCCTAACAGACAATGGCCCCCCTAAGTAAGAAAATGCACATTAGCCCTGTTTACTCAAAGGAAATCATAGATCAAATGTAAGTGATTATTCTACTCATTAACAAAATACACAGTAGAAAGACTTTCTGATCTTTTATGAGAAACAAATCCCATAAAAAGGCCCAAACCAGCAGAGAGTGCATCCTACAAACAAGTATTGTATGTGTATCCAAAGCCTAATAAATCTGATTCCTGTGTGACACATCTCTTCATTGTTGTCCAGAAACAATTAAAAACACATCATTGTTGCACTGGTTGAAATGTTCCTTCATTACCACACACACACACACACTGTAGCTTATTTTGACTCAATCCCACATACACCATCCCTGCTGCCAGAAATACTGCACTGAACTGTCGACAAAATGTGTATTAGTCCAGAGCTGAAAATAGCCCCATAAAAGCACTTTTTCCTCCTGTTTGAGTAACATCTTCTGATAATAACTATGGTGCCGTGCTGTTTTAAGGCATTAGTTTGTCATGTTTAAAAAAAATGAAATGTCAAAGCATAGACAGTATTTGTGTGTCTTTAAAATGTTACACTTTTTGATTTTTTTTTGACTTTTTGACAGTAAGAAAATGCAGAATATCACCAGCATTGTGTTTTATAGTTAAAACTGATAAACTGGCAACTAACTTGTTTGAACAACATTATTACCATTAAACTGTGATAATGTCACATTTATTGATTGATTTTATTGATTTATTGAAAGCAGAATGTCATAATACATTTCATCTTTCCTGCTGTTCTGTTTCAGTCTAGTTAACCATAACCTAACCCGCAGATGTTTATGGACGAGGCCAAACAACACTCAGCATGTATAAATTCTAATCAAAGGTCTTTTATTAACACTATTGAGAGCGATGTGTTTCTCCCAGAGCTTCATCAGGCTCGTGAAAATGCGCTGTGGGTCAAAGGCTCACACAGATGCACACAGCTTGTGCAGGATTAGCAGCATCACACAGCACATGTGCGCAGTCGACTGACCATCAAACACAATCAACACAGTGTAGTTGCGCTTGTCATTAAAAACAATATGCAAAAATAATGCATCATACACTGGAACTAATGTAAAGTGAAAATAAATAACTTAAAGGAAAGAAAAAATAAAAATAATAAAACAAACTTATGTAATAGAAAGATTATGAGTAAGTATCTTTATTCTGTTTTCTCAGTACCATTTTGTTTACAGTGCAACATTTACATTGCTTTAACAATGCAAAACAATGGCAACAAACATTTGCTTCCCCTATGTTTGCTCTGATAACTTCATTTAATGGAACTAAAGTGGAGTTTGAATGCGTCTTCTCTTCATCATGGTAATTCTGTATTTGTACTGTGTGGCTGATTGACTGTGGAGTTTGCCGGCTGCTTGTCAGAAACATTTGTTTGGGCAAATCAAATCAATTGCTGTTATTAGGGGGAATTTACCCTGCAGTGTATTATTATTTTAAAATGTGTTTATGCTGCACCTTGGGCTTGCATAATCAAAATGAACTGCATTAGCCAATACTGATTCACTTTACAGGTTGAGTTTTTATAGTCCAACCTATACATAAGTTCTGTGAACAGTTTTCCCATTGGCTTTAATATCAAATCAGGCTGGTTCCTCAATACCAGCTCTGTCAGTGAAGTATGATCCTGGACGTGTAAGTAACTCTCATAATGATGAATACAGTTTAATATACAGCAATGCTACATTTACAGCTACCATCTATCACACTGTCAGTTGTACTTAATACCTTTACTTATCTTTACTTAATACTCTGCGATACTTTATTGCAAAGTGATGAGTTAAACTGTGAAGAACCACCGAGACAGTAGTTCTTCACAGATCCGCGGGCACAGCAGTACGTACTGTAGACTGCAAGGAGTGTACGACTTTTTATGCTCTTTATGACCAGATCATACATTTAAAAAAGAAGCAGTATGCACATAGACAACTTTAAAGGAAAACTGTCTGCAAAAAGCATTAACATTTCATCATTTTTGCTGAGCAATTGCCAAAATTGTAACAATTTTTGCACAGTACAAGCAAAGTGTTGATCACCAGCACTGCTTTAAAATGTTTCACTCAAAGTTAAGAACAAGTAGTGTTTTTATCCTGTGTTTCTTATTTAAAGATAGTATTTTATGGTTAGATCAGTGTTTAGTCAGGCACTCTTCATGCATCGGTAAAGATGACAGCCTTTTACACTTGTTGTATACACAGAGAAAAAAAAAACAGAAGTGGTAGTGTTATCAATGATGGCTTCATCCTGACTGATCATTTTCATTTTGTGAGCCATTTGCTCATCAGTCACACTTTTCAACAGTATAAATGGTGGAAAAGTCCACCTTGCCTAAATCTGCTAGTGTCAAATGAAATGATTAAATTTTTACAAAATATAATTATAACTCACAGGACAATTGAACACTACAACCAAACAGTATGAGTTTAAACGGTTTAAACTTACATTGTACATTGAGAACGAGATGGGGGTGTTGGGAACTTGTTCCATTCAGCTCAGCCTGTTCCACATCCACCCTTCGGTTTTTTTCTGTGTGGCATAACTCAAATGTATCTACCACTAATCTATTGTTGTTACACTCCTAATCTATCAAACAAACCTTTTTAAAATTGCAAATCAAAATGGTTTAGAATACTGTGCAGTTGCAATTGCTTCCAGTAAATATGACCCACCTGTCTGTAAAGTTAAGACTAAGGAAGGAAGTCACATTCTGCCTTTTGTGTTCAATTCAATTCAGTTTTATTGATATAGCGCCAATTCACGACAAAAGTCATCTCGAGGCACTTTAC
>JAUBNQ010000009.1:2259673-2272257 GCA_032353495.1 Ctenopoma kingsleyae | reverse complement strand
TGCTGTAAATAGCTTCTTCTTGATGAGAAACAGTGTTTTTTCCAGGTATTTGGCTTCATTTTGAAGTATTGACTATAACATGGTATGTGTGCTCATCATCTATTTTATGCTGATTTTGGCCTTCCCAGCCGCAGCGGAGCGTCTTTTTCAGGGTATCTGTTATGAATGCCCTGATGAATTGCCTGATGGATTTCTGCTGTTACAATGATGTAAATAGCTTCTTCTTGATGAGAAACAGTGTTTTTCCCAGGATTCTGCCATCTGCACACCTGCCATCTTGATGAGAAACAGTGTTTTTCCCAGGAATTTGGCTTCTTTTTGAATTTCTGACTCCAACCTGGTAAGTGTTCACCTGGATGATGAAAGTGAAAAAACATGAAGACATAGAATGAGCTGCTTGACTTCATGTTGTCACTTGAAGGAGAGATGGGTGAAATTTACTTAGAAATAGTAAATGACACACTGTTAGACTTTTCCTCTCCGCTTTACAGTAACATACTGGCGTCACCGTTGCCAGCGTCATACCGTGACGCCGTGTTAACGGTAACTTACTATTCTGCAAGATGATACCGTTTTTGCTTTTGTGGTATAATAGACCACATGATGGTAACGCACTGTAGCCTCTGTTGTGGTAATTTACTTGTGATAGTGTCGCCAGTGAGATACCGTCATTTATTTATGTCATAAATTACGTCAACAAAGTAATATTATATCGTGATTAATAAATCTGTATAGTACCGTTTATTCACACTATGTCCCGTTTTAAGGTAATGAACTGCAATATATCTACCTGTAACTTACCCTTATCACACATTGTTGGTACCAAAAATATTAATCTCTGTTAGAGGATACCGTTTTCCTACAGGCAGTTATTTACTGTTTAACACGTCCTATTTTACCATGATATCAGGAAACGGCAACATACTGTAGGAGAGTGGAGGGTTCCAAAAAAACAAAAACAAACAACACACACACACTTTATATAATTCAAATGATTAAAAAAAATGCAATGGACATTTACCACATTGTTGTCTTTTTTATTTCATTTTCAGTTTTTTAAATACAAATACCAAAATATATCAAAATAATTTCAGTGGGGAAGAACTTGTGCTTACAAAACTATATTCTATAAAATTTCTCTGGAGGTATTGTACAGATATATATCAATATAATAATATAATAACATGTCTTGTCCATCATAACATGACAGACATCATATGGTCAAGTGCGACTGTTGAGTTTCCTTTATAATTCTATATATAGTTATATTCTGCACAGTTAAACCTAAACCCTAAATACTGCATTGAAATTAATTTGGTTGAGATTTTGCCTTATATAAATAAACTGAATTGAAATGAACAAAATATTAAGCCCAGTAGTTCTGCCTTTACATAGGTAGCAGAAATAAGTTGTACAAACAGTTGCACACCAAAAACACATTGGACAGAGACTGGCAGCATCTTACAGGATGGTGAGATGTTGTCTTCATTATTGTCCATCTGGTGTAGCTGTCCTGAAAGCGTGGGTCATGGATTGTGGAGACACATGTGACACATAAAAACAAGACTACAGTTTAAGACCACACTGTCCACTTTGCAAAAAAGTGCTGCTCAGTGGTCTCTCTTCTTTTTCTGTGCATATGTGAAAAAAAGACAGAAAATATGAAAGTGGCAGGACAGTTCTATATGAAAACCTATAGTTAGCCACGTTTGTGGCTTTTAACATGCAAACTACTGCAAACAATACAAGGTTCTGTGTGTAGCAGCTTTAAGATGGTTCCTGATATTCTGAAAGAAAACCCAGCACCAATGTCCAGTTGATTTTCTAAAAGACAAGTAGCAGGGACACAGTCAACAGCGACAGACTCTCTCCCAGTCTCCTGTAGCAGGCCACACAATATGCTAATGAGGCTAAATCTCTGTCAAATTAAACACTAAGATACGATGTTGTCCTGGGCCCACCCAGGCCTATCGGCGGGCCTGCCTCTGACTACTTCTAAGCTGCACATCTTAAGTTAACGGTCCGTAAATCGTCTCCCTGTTGTTCTTCCACCTTCTCATCATCACATATTGTGCTGCAGGAAACTGAATCTGTGGTACAGAATAGTTGATGGTTCTGTTGTTCTCCTGCAATGCAGCTTTGTTTGAGTCTGAATCACGTCTTTAACGTGTAAAACTAATAAAAGCAGATCAGTATGTTTTATCCGCCATTGTTGTTTTGAAAGCGAATACCCGGCGTGTGCGTTATGTCACGTTGTACGTCAGGTGAAGGTGTGGTATCGACTATCGTTCTTCCATTGAGATGTGTAACAAGTATTGTGCCAGAAAAGGCTCCCATGTCACATAAAAGCACTTTAAAAATGTTACAATCACTTTACAAACACAACCAAACACAACCAGTGTTACATTATCATCTAGATCCAGGACACCTCTCTTGAACCAAGACACAGTCACAATGCTTGCTTCAAATCAAGTATTTCTTTAGGAGAGTGCATTTCATGGCAGACTGGGCTGCCACAAAATGCACCCCCTAAAAATAAACATACTATTTTAATAATTCTTGGGACTAAATTGGCCCACTTTTTAGTACATAAACACTTTAAGTATACTAAAATGAACTTCTATATATACTTTATATACCTTCCAGTCTATAAGAGTATACTTACAATATATTCTATTCTGTATAACTAGTACAATACTAAATTTACAAGTATACTTGTAATATATTTTTGACCTACTTTTGATTGGTTCATAGTTACTAGAATATAGTTCAAACTTATTTTTAATTTTCACATGTAACAAACTCTTCAAGTCTTCAAGCAGTTGTGTGACAGTCACAAGTAAGAAAGTGCTTTTGAAGAAAAAAAACAATGTTCATATCTTCACTATCAGATTAATTTTCAGAAATTGAGAGTGAAACTGCTTACCGTTCTCACTTACGGTTTTAACTATTTTATTTTTTTAATGAATGATTTCCCCCACTTACTCTGTTCAAAAGGTAAAACACCATGTTACACAACAATTTGTGACAAATTCTTCATTTAAAACATCAATTATTTGTTTCATAGTTGTTTATTTTCACAGTTAAATCACTGCAATGCATGCTGGATATTTCTTTGTACTCGTTAGTATACTTCAAGTATACTCCAAATAAACTACATACTACATAGTGTACTACAAGACCTACTGTTCTACGGGTATAGGCTAAATGTACTTATACTTTTCTGTATACTTCTTACTGTACTTAAAGTATGCTTAAATGTAAATGTGTCTATTATATCTATAAAAGTACATAAAAAATAAACTAAAAGTATACTTGCATATTTTTAGTTTAAAAAAAGTATACTTACAGTAAACTTGAATATATTTCTTTTTATATAAAACAAAGACAAATGCATCCACCTTTCCACATTTTTATATACTAAGGCCGTTAAAGCTTCATAATTTGTTGATTACTATTAAGGGTTATTGATTACGTTATTTGGACACCCAGGTAGGAAAAATTTGATGAAAGTTTGAAAGGGAAAAAATGGTGGTCTCCACTTTATCTTCCAATAAGCAGCAGTAGTGATGACTTGGAAGCGTTTATTTTTATGTCCGGAAATTCTACGAAAGAGGTAGATTAGGTTTAACAATGCTGGTAAGGAGGTGTTTAAGTGTTTTAGGATTAATTAGGTTTCTCTGGTTTCGGGAACAGAATAATTAAGGCCTCCCGTAATGAAGTATGGAAGCATTCATTATTATATGATTCTATCTACATCTCATAAAGAGGAATCATCAACTTATCTTTAAAATGTTTATATAAGTCAATTGGGAGGCCATCTGGCCCTGCTGCTTTCCCAGCCTTTTGTGCACCTATAGCCTCTCCCACCTCACCAACGTCTGTCTATCAAGTTTTCTTTTATTTTCCTCAGAGATCTGAGTTATGTTAAGGATATCTAAAAATTCAGTCTGGGTATCTGCCATAACAGCATACTCCAATCTATAGAGGTTTTCATAGAAATTTCATAGAAACACATGTTAATTTCTAGTGGGTCAACAACCATGTTCCCGCTATCATCCTCAATGGTGGGAATTGCCTTCTCTGTTTCCTGTTGCTTAATTCACCACGCCAGGAGTCTTCCAAGTCTCTCCTCCTGATAGTGTTGTTTTAGTCTCAGTAAATTTGCAGCAGCTTTATATTTTGTATGTTAACTCATTATATTGTGTTCTGAGTAGAAAGGCATTTAGAATTTTCTGTCCTATCCTCATTTGGGCCAGGTCTTGTTTTCGAGCCATCTGATTATAGATTCCAAGATTGTTTTCTCCTGTGCTTCTCTTGTTTTCTTCTTTGTATAACTTATAATTTGACCTCTAATAAACGCTTTGAAGAATTCCCATCTGGTTGTAGCTGATATATTCTGAGATATATTAATCTATCTATAAATTTCAAGAAAGCTACATCCGGCATCCATTTCATTTGAAATTTCAATTTAGAAGATTTTCGTATGAACTTTGGTTCCACATAAATTATAGATATAGATGCATGGTATATGACTACACGATTGTATTGACACTCTCTAAAATTAGAAAGACGTTCTGCTGATACTAGGAGGTAGTATATTCTAGAATAATGTAAGTTTTGATTGAAATTGATTAAGTCGTGTAGATAAAATACAGCCTTCTACAATTAAAAATCTAGTATCCTCAGTTATGTTCTTGATCTGTAATGGGACAGATTTATGGATTAAGATCATTACACCTCTTGAAGTTGTAGAAAATGAGGTTGCCAGAACCTGACCTGACCACCTCCTTTTAATTGTTATCATCTCTTTAGCAGGTGCGGTTCCTGTAGAAACACAATTTTGGCTTTTAACTGTTTTATCCTATTCATAACTTGTTTTACTTTCGTCAGTTTGTGCAGTCCTCTACAATTCCATGAGATACACTCAATCAATACTATAAAGCCATTTATGTATTTAATAGCTACAAGAGAAGTAAACGTAAATGTCAGGCACAAGGGGATGCTTGTAGGCACTGGGACTGTGACGGGGGCATGTCAAGAAGGTACTAGAGACATTAAGGAGAGTGGGTACCAAAATAACCAAAAACAAAATTCCTTGCTCCAAACCTAAACATGCCTGCTTAACACTCACAGGAAACTGTGAACCCTTAAATATCTTCCTCTTACTCCTTGAAACAGGTCCACGCCGTGTTGAGGAACCATTCCTAAGGTAAACAACGGTAACCTCGTGAGACCAAGGCAGCTGCAAATTTTGGAGCAAGTCACTGTAAGAACTCACAGGATAACAGGAAATGCCTGACTCTCACCTGATCTATGATCTCATTGGTTCAGGTGCTGGATCAACAACAGGACGTTTTATAGAAATGTTTCCTCTTTTATTTACTCTGAAATATTTTCATTCATTTTTATGAGTTTGAAGATAGATTCTTTTACAGAATAAATGCAGTCAATTATCAGAAAAATGTTTTTAGTCTCCAACTGTTGTGTGACAGATTTCTCTCAAATTATTAAAATAATGTGCACCTATGTTTCATTCCTGACACTCTTAATATCTGATAGATCAATAAACAAATGCCTGTCTTGTGTTTCTGTTGACTGATTAAGGTTTTACATTTATAGTTTCATCAGGAAACTGACATGATTCATTATAATTTTAATGAATTTCATGTGAAATAATTGCTCTTGTGGGACTTTTTTTTAATCAACTAACAGTTTCTAGAAACAGAAAAAATAACATTTTATTCATTCTTTATCCAAGGTTACAGGACAAAAGTATTAGTGACTTCCAGCTACTTGAGCCACTAACTCGAATGCTGCTTGAAAAGTTAGAAACTGTCTTCATCACAGCGTCTTGTTCCCGCCCCCTGCTACCACTGTCTGCTCTCTGTTTTCCAGGCAAGGTACAGTTAATCTCAAACAAGCCTATTATTGGACCTCCTCCACAGTGAACGGTGCAAGACTATTTTATTTATGTATTAACTTTTTTTCTGAGGGCATGCAGCCACACCCCTCCAGCAGGGCGTGCCCTAGGGGACCACCTATGTGGCCTAGGCCAAGAGCTGACACCTAGTAGTATATGTTGATTCATCTGATTTTGTTACTTACTAGCAAAATGAAGATAGAAGCATTATTTTCCTGGTCTTTTGTTTCAGTGTGAGTCTGAAACAATACATTTTGCCCCACGGCACCTTCTAAAAATATAATGAGATAGACAAACACTATAACTTGTTAAATTATTAGTTCCATCATAGGGTAAAAATAAATCCCAGATAAATCCTAGTGCCTGTGTGTAATTAGTCTGTGATTTCTCTGCATTTTGTCAAAGTGTGTCAACCGAGGGAGGGACTAGGGGCCAATTAGAAATATCCCACATTAAGTATTTCTACTTTAATCACAAAATTTTCTGTCTCTCAGTAGTTTTTCCACACACAAATGAGCTGTGTCAGAGTACATCACAAACTAACAAGGAGCCTAAGTGCTGTATAATTAAAGAAGAGACTTCTTATTTGCAATTGCAAGAGTTTATTCCTGCTTATATAGATATCTTCATTCATCTCATAATTATGCAGAGAACATCATCAGCAGGACAACACAGAAGCTGTTTTTAACACTAACAATATGCGTGTTGTGTACAAAAACTCCCTGCTTAAACATTTCAGGTGGCCAGGTGTGGGCTTCTTTTAATCAAGAATTGCATGCAGAACTGCTGCCCAAGGTACCTGAACTGTGGCAGGAAGGATGTCAAAATATAACTTTTTAAATTGGAAGCTGAGCATCTAGAATTAGCTCTGGTGAAGCCATGAAGAAATCACTGAAATACATATTCTCTGTGTTCTTTATTTCCAACAATAACATTAACATCTAAGACCAATGCTATATATACAGAAAATCACCAAGTCATCTGCAGGCATATATATAGAGAGGATTACCAATCATGCTACATACTGTTAAACAACCATTTAACTGCACTGACACATCATACAAAATGTTAAACATATTAACAGATAAAATACCACTTTGTCAAACTCCATTATTCACATGGAAAGGAACATATACAGAATTGCCCCATTTTACTTGCATTGTCTGATGTTCGTATACCAGTAATTCAGAAATCTTGGAACCATATTTGTTCAAATTTATTAAATTATTTTCATGGTTTATACAGTCAAAGTATATATGGATCAATAAAATATAAATAATCTGACTGTTTATCAAATATTTATCAGCAGTAGAGATATATTGTTCTAACCCATTCAGAAGAGTACCTTCCAGCACTATGCATAGAGTGCTCAATAAGACTATATGCCTATATCAAATCAAATCAAGTTTATTTATATAGGACATTATCATACACAGAGGTCATTCAGTGTGCTTTACAGAGATAAAATATCAATTAAAAGAGAGAAAGAATAAAACATAAAAGCAAAACTAAAAAGATTTTAAAAATAGGGCCTCAGTTTAACTAAAGGCTATAGAAAATAAAATTGTTTTTAGTCTCTTTTTAAAAGTAGCTACTGATGGAGCAGACCTGATCTCTATGGGGAGCCGGTTCCAGCAGTTGGCCGTATAACGACTAAATGCCATTTCACCCTGCTTTGTTACAGCTCTGGGCTCCAGTAGATGACCCGCCCCCGCTGATCTAAGACACCTTCCAGGCCGATATTCTTCAAACATTCTTCTTTGCTACGGCAAGATATTTTGGGCCTAAATCATTTACTGACTTGACGATGACTAGGACTTTAAACTCAATTCTGTAGCTGATCGGAAGCCAGTGTAAAGACTTGGAGGACTGGAGTAATGTGCTCTCTATTCTTGGTAATAAGAAGAATTCTAGCAGCAGTGTTTTGGATAAGTTGTAGCTGCCTGATGGTTTTTTTGGGAAGGCCAATGAATAAAGCATTGCAATAGTCGACTCTGCAAGATATATAAGAATGAATACGTTTTTCCAAATCGTCCCTTGAAACAAAGTCTCTAACCTTGGCTATGTTTTTGAGATGCCAGAATGCCGATTTAGTTATAGATTTAATGTGATAACTAAAACAAAAATCCTCATCCATGATTAAACCAAAGTTTTTGGCCTGGGTTGTGATCTTAATATGTCTGGATTCCAGATAGTCACCAAGTTGGAACCTTCTTACTTCAATCCCAAACAGAATTATCTCTGTCTTGTCTTTATTTAACTGAAGGAAATTATGTTGCATCCAGTCATTTACTTTTTCAAGGCAGAAACACAGCAAGTCTGTGATTTGTCTGCATAATGTCAAAGCTCCTAATATCCAACTTAATTACAGGCAGTAGGTAATAATAATCCAGTAAAGCAAATACCCAACAATGAATTAAGTTTCTTACTAGCAAGTTTATCTAAGGGCTTGTAAATTACAACCCCCATTTCCAGAAACATTCTCATATAGGGCCACAAAGGTTTCACTGCATTTTGTATTTATCTTTGTGAAATATTAAAATGAGTTTAATTACCTGAATCATTTAAGTGTAAGAAATATTTTTAAAAAATAAGGAAGGGGGCAACACTGCATTTTATATGGTAATGCATAGTTCCAGTTTTACATAATTTCCTTTGTTGACCTATACAGTGTAAACCCAGGTTGCAGCTTCGAGATGTTTGTATAATTTATGTATTATCAAATTAGGTAATGATAATTAGACAGTAAAAAGTAAGCTAGTAGTAAGGTTTTAATAAAAGAAGGAAACACTTATATTTACAGTACTGTGAAAAACATTTGCTCCCTTTCTAATTCAGTTGAATTGTCAAACAAATTTTAACAAAAAAGATAACCCGAGCTTTCACAAGGCAGTTATTAAATGATCATTTCATTTATTAAAGGAAAAAGCTGTCCTGGCATTACATGAAAAAGTAACCCCCCCTTGCTAAATCATAAACTGTATCATAAACATAAACTTAACCATATTTTTTCGTTGAGTTCAATTTCACTTTCCTTCCCTCCGCTCCCGATTGATGGACGTTTACTGAGATCCATTTCATCTGACCATCCATCCCCATCTCCTGGTGGATTAATACTAAACTGTGATTGATACATGAGTTTACCACAGACCTTTAATAATAAAATGCAGATGGCTTTATGGCTGGCTCTTCCTCTCTCAACAGTGAGTAAAATCTTCAGTCCCACTTCGGTCAACGAAAATCATTTCAATGCACTTCACAGTAAAGACCTTACAGAACTAATATAACGAATAAGGAAAACATACAGTTACAGAGAAAACACAACAAATCTTCCTTGGGCAGCATTAGGTGACAGTGGAGAGGGAAAAGCCAATAAATACATAAGAAGATGGTATCAAGCTACATTTTTACAGTACTGGAAAGAAATTTTAGAATGTCTGGTATACTCACCCAATATGTTCACTGGTGTTTGCAGCCCAGAAGATAATGCTGCATAAGATTTGTTTTTTTTTTTCTTTCAAATTCCTTGTTTACTGGGGCAAATGTGCTTTTAACCTCAAAACATTAGATATAGCAGATATTTGATAAACCTATGAAATTCTTTTAAATAGATTATTCTGTTAAAACATTTTTGGAGACATTCTCTGGAACTAGCCTGAACTGGTGTGGAAATGTCTTTAACAGACATAGGATTCCATATAATTTAAACAATTAGCACAACCTTACTTTCTAGTTATAAACACCTTTTATCACCCACGCTGCTTTAGCATTTGACTTCCAGGAAATAAAGAGAAAGGTGTTTCTCCAACATGAAAGGATTCCTAGAAGGTTATATAAAAGGAACTAATCAGGCTATGAGTGAATATCACTTCTAAGTTTCATGAAAGTCCACAGTGAGACACACATGGAATATGTAGCACATGACCTTGGCTCAGGCTGTGTCTAATTCAGTCTGCTTTAGTTTTGAAGGTAGCACTGCAGACAACATCCCACAACCCCCCTACGCCCTACATATGACCTGAGGCTGTCTGATAGCCAGCAATTAGAATTTCACCAGTAACTACCCCAGACTCTCATTAACAGTTAATTTCATAAAAAACTATAAGGCATTATCTGCAGAAACCTAGGAAGAACACCTTCAAGAAAGACTTTAAAAGTAAAAAGCTGAGTGTTTTGTTCTAAAATGTGTCCTTTTCAGCATGAAGCTAGGAGTTGATTGTTGATTGAACCTGTGAATAATGCTCAGTTCATTTTCAAAAGAGTTTCATCCCTATTTCATCTCAGGGCTGAAGGCACTAACTATTCTGATAAACATAAACTTCTTAATCCAAAACATGATCAGAAAGCAAACACACATTTCAAACAAAAGGTAATTTTTATTCCAAAAAGCAGCATGTGCAAGCTGAAGCCTTTACACATTCTATTTCAACAACAGGAAAAAGGTTAAAATCCTTCATAATTTAAACATTTATTTCACAAAAATAACATCCATTTATTTATTCTTAAACAAGTAACAAAAGGCTATAAAATTAATGATTTCTGCACAGAAATAAAAACATAGAAAAGTTGTGGCTGGACTGTACAGTTTCTTCCTCATCTGGGCCTCCTCAAGATGTCATTGCTTCACCATCAAGTAAACTTATATGTGTGTATGTCAAGGAATGTCACTAAAGTATACTAAATACACCTTCAAGTATTCACTGTAGATGACAAATTAGTAATTCTGCATATACCTACTTCTTATTAAGTTGGAACAACATATACCCACTTCTAAATCCCTCCTGTTAACAAGGTATACACAGGTATATGGTGGGTACCTACTTCTTGTTCAGTTGGAAGAGCATATACTCCTCCATCCACCCTGATACACTGAATCCACTGTTTTGTGCCAAACGCCTGTTTTTTTTCTGCCTTTGTAGATCAGTGTGCAGCTACAATGTTGCTCTCAGGAGAGCTGACTTTATTTTCCATTTTGTTGTGGTCACACTTCCAAACCATAATGTATTAATCACTATCCGTATTCATAAAGATAAGAATAGGAAAACATGAGCAGAAATGCTATGCTGTGCGATTGCAGCACCAGTGAAGCGTGGAGAGCTGCAAGGGGAGAGAGAACTTCTACTAACACGCCTCCAAAACCAAACTTCACAGCAACTTAAGCAGGACACAATAACCTGTACTCTGCAGAGTAATGATGCAGGCTCAGACACAGAGACTAAAAAACTTCACAGGACCTAACTATCTAGTTGGGCCTGCAGCAGATCTGGAAATACAGACCTATGGATTTGAACCCGGGTTCTTCTTGCTGTGAGGTGACTTTTAGATTGAGACACAGTGCATCCAGAAAGTATTCACAATGCCTAACAATTTCCACATTTTGCTATGGTACAGCCTTATACCAAAATGGATTAAATCCATTTTTTACCTCCAAATCCTACACACAATACCCCATAATAACAAAGTGACAAGGTTTTCTTGAAACGTTTGCAAATTTATTAAAAATAAAAAACAGAAATAAGACATGTACCTAAGTATTCACAGCCTTAATACATTCAAATGTGAGCTCAGGTGCATTCAATTTCCTCTGATCATCCTTCAGAAGTTTCTACAACTTCATTAGAGTCCACCTGTTGTAAATTCAGTTGATTAGATATGACTAGGAAAAGCATGCACCTTTCTATAAAGGCCCCATAGTTGACAGTGTATGTCGGAGCACAAACCAAGCCATGAAGTCCAAGTAATTGTCTGTAGACCTCCAAGAAATCATTGTAACAAAGCACAGAAAAATTGCTGCAGCACCGAAGGTCCCAATGAACACCCGTGGCCATCATCATCCGAAAAATGGAAGAAGTTTGAAACCACCAGGACCAATCTGAATGATCGGGGTACAAGGGGCTTAGTCATGGAGGGGACCAAGAACCCAATGGTCACTCTAAGCTCCAGCATTGCTCTGTGGAGAGAGAACCTTCCAGAAGGACAACCATTTCTGCAGCACTCCAAAATCAGCCCTGTATGGAAGAGTGACCAGACAGAAGCTGCTCCTCAGTAAAAGGCACATGACAGCCCATCTGGAGTTTGCTAAAAGACAGCTGAGGGACTCTCAGACCTTAAGAAACAAAATTAAACTCTTTGGCCTGAATGCCAAGTGTCATGTCTGGAGGCAGGGCTGGCTCTACTGCTGGAGGGGGCGCAGCTTCAAGCCCTCAAAAAAAGTGGCTTTCAAATATTGTCAGATGCAGGTTTTTGAGCTCGTTTTCTAAAGTGTAGTTACTTATTTGAGCTTTGTTCCCTGTATGAACCCGTAATGACTATCTCTGAGCTCTCCACAATAAAGTGATACATGATAGTTCTTTTCCAGCCAGGATCCGCCTGCCCAAGCTGGTGTTATGCCAGAAAAAGTGTGAACGCGCTTCTGGCACATCGGCATGCAAAATGGGTCGGACCGGCTCTGTCTAGAGGAAACCAAGCACTGCTGTTCATCTGGCCAATAACATCTCTACAGTGATGTTTTTTGGCAACAGGAACTGGGAGACTAGACAGAGTTGAGGGAAAGATGAATGCAGCAATGTACGATTTACCATGAAAAGAGTGGACTCGTATAC
Organism: Ctenopoma kingsleyae; assembly: GCA_032353495.1. NCBI lineage: Eukaryota > Metazoa > Chordata > Actinopteri > Anabantiformes > Anabantidae > Ctenopoma > Ctenopoma kingsleyae. The sequence goes on along the minus strand of JAUBNQ010000009.1, from coordinate 2,259,732 downwards.
CTCAAGAGACATGTGCCAACCTAGTGAAGAACTACAGGAAAGGTTTTTGTCAGTTGACA
>JAUBNQ010000009.1:2204128-2217118 GCA_032353495.1 Ctenopoma kingsleyae | reverse complement strand
TGACTTTAACAAGTGCTGTTTCTGTACTATGATTTACCCTAAATCCTGACTGAAAATCTTCATATAGATTGTTGCTGTGCAGGTGGTCATATAACTGTTTTGCAACTACTTTTTCAAGTATTTTAGAGATAAATGGTAGATTCGATATCGGTCTATAATTGGCTAAAACTATTGGATCAAGAGTAGGCTTTTTGAGTAGAAGTTTTACTACAGCTACCTTAAAACAGTAGCTTCTGCTGATGCAGTTGCTAGTCTTCCTGGTGTTCATTGATAGACCTAAAGACACAATGAAAAAGAATGTCCCTCTTCAAACAAAAAAGTTCTTACTTGGAGAAAGCCTTTCTGTGTTCACCTTATATGTCAGTCTGTGTTCAGTGATATATGGAGACATGTGTCCAACTACTAGATTCTTTGTAAGGTCTTGTCTGAGATGCAGTACGCCTAATGAATAACTATTTAAAAGTAAAATGACATAATCCTAAAGAACCACAGTTGTGTTTCTTCCTCTCTGTCCCTCTGTGCTTTTCTGCAGGTATCTCCAGCAGAAATTTGCAGTTACTGCCCCTAGCAACCTGCCCATTGTTTCGTCTGTTGGTTGTTTTAATATATTTAACTCTTTCCTGTTTTATCAGTTGAGGAATATTGCCAAGCTGTAACTGTCTCTACTAGTGAAACATCTCTGGATCACTTTCAAGTGGTCCAAAATGCTGCTAAGCACTTGACCAGGTCTTCTACGATGTAAAACCAATGCCAATTTCTTTATATTGGCTCCTGATTAAATTTTTTATGCAATTTTAGATAATAGTAATTGTTTTTGGGCCCCACCTGGTTAGTACATTAGTTAGTGTACATTAGAGATCTGCTACAACCTTATATCACCAGCAGGTCTCTAAGGTAATCTGATCAGGGTCTTTTGGCTGTTTGCTGCCCCATACTCATAACACTGGGTGACTGTGCTTTTGAAATTGCAGCTCCTAAACTCTGGAATTCTCTCCCATTGGAATAAAGATCTGTCCATTCTGTCAAAACATTTAAAATAGTAGCTCAACTTTATAATAGCATCAAGTGAGCATTTTACTGCTACCCTTTTTTTTAGTGTATTTTTTGTTTGTTCGTTTTTATCATTTGATGTAAAGCACTTTTGGGATGTTTTGATCTAGAAAGGTGCTATATAAATAAACTTTTTGTACTTACATACTTACTTTTCTCTCTGTGCTTTCCACTCACCCAAACTGGTCGAGGCAGTTAGCCGCCCACCCTAAGCCTGGTGAATTTTTCCTCTTCACTGTCATCCAGTCAAGGGAGATTTGTTGTTGTTGTTTTTTTTTTGCAGAAATTGGTACAGTTGTATAGCTTGATATTTGTTGTGATTTGGTGGTGATATATAAATGAAGTGAAAATAAATTGAAATGAATTAAAATTGAACTGTGGGCAGGAGAGGAGAGAGCAGATGTTGAGAACATTCTATTTATTCTAACATTCTCTCTAGCTCTACAAATGGTTCTGCTGGTTATGTTTGAACAATTTAAGACCACAACAAATTTGCAGTCTTTATGAAAAGAAGCATTTTTTTCAACAACCCCATGATTTGTCTCCAGCTATCTTTGTGTGTGCTGCCTTTTTTGTAAAAAGGTAAAGCTTTTTAAAATATAAAAGCAATGGAGCAAAACCGTCCTTTGTCAGCCACCACCAATGTGAACTCATGCAGGACCAAGTGACTGTCCAGGATGCCAAGCTCCACTGGAGCCCAAGAGGCCCATAAGTCTGGCCTGCAGGCTGTTTTCACACTTGGTTTATCCACGGCACAATGATCAGGAGGATTAGTGCAGTAAGTGATAGCAAGAGGCCTCCACATAGCCTTTTAACATGCTGTCAAGACAGAAATACTCAACTAACAGAGGAGGACGGTATCCAGTTAGAACTAACTGACTTCCATATCCTGTGACTAGTAAGTCTTTGGTATTGTTTGCTCTGGTTTTCATTATTCTTGTCACACATACAAACGGTTTTAAAAGTGAAGTAAGCACTGATTCTCAGCTAGCTTTAGGACTGTTTATTGACTACATATTGATGAGTATATAATAAACTCATTACACAGAGGAGCACGTTCATATTGAGTACAGACGTTATCAGTGGTTTATTTAAGTTACACTGACATTTCCTTTCCTGACAGTTCCAAAAAATAGATTTAGGCCCTTCAGACACAACATTCATCACCATGTATATTTTCTTTTGTGAAAATTTGAAATGTTGTCTCTGACCTATATAGATTCTAACCAGTTAATGTTAAGTTTGAACAAAATGTAAGTTTTAAATAAAGGTTTTCAGGTTTAAATTTCGAGGTTTGAATAAAAGTTGTTAATGTTATATGAACTCGGGAATATAAAGGCTACATTTGTTGTGATGAAGCCAGCAAACCTCTTAATTTCTGAATATAAATGTGCCCAAACATCACAAACTGAAATTGAGATATTCTCATCATTTACTGCTTAACCTAATTATGAAGTCAGTCATTTAAATAATGGCATTAATTATGTTCTAAAGATTGACAGAATTGTTGTGTCTGAACCATATAACAATATCAATCACTTAAAATATTCTATTGATGTGGAAGCACTATTTCATACAGTATCAGCACAAACACACAGATTTTTGTGAGATATGCTATTTCTGCCTTATTTCACATTTGTTTTCATGTCCTTGTAGTGCTCTGCTAACAAGGATCTGAACTTTTCAGAGAAAATCTAGACAAATTTTGTATGTTGAGGATTTCTCAACAATATCAGGGAATTAAATGTACAACTAATAAACTGCTGTACACACAGGACTGAAATAAAAGGTTTCTGTTTATCTTGGTGACCATCACCAACTAGAGGCTATAGCCTATAAGGTCAACTATCTTTTTTTTCCCACTGCTGATGAGTTTGAGCCAAAGTGTCTGAGATTTTTTTGTGTTCCTGCACTTTCCCCCAGCTTTGCATAAATGGCAGACAGAGTGGAATAGGAAGTGTCCCCTAACCTCAGAGCTCCCCTTGCCCCTCCTCCCTCTCACAGAGGTTTTGTACAGCGGACAGGAAGCTGATGGTCCTGGCTGACCTCTGCTTTGTCTCCTGGCTCATCCCACATCTGGGCCCCAACACAATGTAGGAGACAGTTGCATTCACAGAGTGTCACAAAGCCTGCCTCTCATCTTGATGGTGCACATTCACCACAGGCGAGATATGGAAATTATATTAGAGATGATGTGTCACAGAGGTCTATTTTGAGCTTACCTCTGTGCTCTTAAAAAAAGTACAGCATCTAAATTATGTAGAACATAAACTGATCTGACATTCTTTGTACACTTTTGTGTACACAGGATTATTCAAATGTCCTGATACAAATGTTTCTATGTGTCAAAACATCCCCCCAATGACTTAGTGAATTTGTGAAGTTACTGAAACAAAGATCTATATATTAGATTCAAATACATGGCAGTATGGTCATTGGTCATTGTAGGAGGTACACAAACCATTCTATTCTAAATCTTTTTCTTCTTTTATTATTATTTATTGTTAAATGTTATGTTAGTTATGGCCTGCACAACGTTGATGTGACACTGTAGAGTAGGCAGCATGTTGGAATGTGAAAGCAACAATTACCCAAAAATAACCCTACGTTTCCCCAAATGGTTCCAGACTATTTCTGAAAGCATTTGAATGGAATCCTCCACCGCTTCTTCAGCTGTGTAGTTGTTTTTTTTAGATGACACAGCAAATGTTTTCAATTTTAAAGTGCGCAAGGACTTCTGTTCAGAATCAAGCAGAATGTGCAAAAAATATATAAATAAATACATATGATATTTTATAGACTCCTGGTGTTTGTTTCCAAACCACATTGCTACTGCAGTAGAATAATATTTAATAATAGCTTACATGAACAGTGTAGGCATTAATGATATAGCCTATATTTCTAAAAAATAAAAAATCAGGATTATAGTCCGCCTCATACAGTGCATACATCACTTAACATGTCTGTAATTATATCCCTAACTCAGGACTCATAAAGACCCTCTATTCATTCATTCAGTCATCTTTGATTTGTAGTTAGGTCTCACTAGGCTGTCTCTCCTGAAGGAAACACTATTTTGATTTTTGTCACCAAATATGTTGCAATTTACTTCTGCATTTCTAAATAGCATATTTAGTCCTGATTCTATGTTGCTGAATTAGCTGAACAGTGCAAGATCATAGACATGATGAACATAATAACTTATAACTTATTCAGGCAGGAGAAAAAGTGGTGAACCATAATTCTCTTCAGTTCTATGTCATAGATATCCTCAGTACTGAAGAAAACAACGTTATCCCCATTTATGCCATTTCCCTATATTAGTTGTGGTGGAAAACTTTTAGATAAAAGAAATCTGTCACTTTTGAGTATTCTCGTTTTATGAGAATACATATTGAACAATAATGCATGACGTTGCTTTTATTTATTTTATTTATTATTAAGCTTGGCTACTCTGCTCATATTTATCTTGACCTGGTTAAAGAAAATTATTTAAATTAAATTAATTAAATTAAAGAAATATTATTCAGCGAGCTGAAATTGTCCCAAAATATAATAATGCAATGAACATTTGCAACTAACTGATTTTTAGCACTTTTTCACATCTGATCCCTGATTCTAGTTGTGTAGGTGTCACGCATACACATCATATGTCACTAACGGTTTATTTAATATATATGTATATATAGATATAATAATAATAATGATGTAACAATATAGGAAGATTACATCTAAATATACAGTGGACATAAAAAAAGTGTACACACCCCTGTTAAAATGCCAGGTTTTTGTGCTGTAAAATAAAGGAGACCACAAGAAATCGTTTCAAAACATTTACCACCTTTAATGTGGCCTATAACCTGTACAATTCAATTGGAAAAAACCCCAATCTGTTAGGGAAAAAATATAAAAAATTAAACACATACAATAAGCTGGTTGCATAAGTGTGCACACCCTTAAACTAATTCTCTGCTGAAGCACCTTTTGATTGAATTACAGCATTCTGATTTTTTTGGTAGGAGTCTTGGCAATATTTGCCCACTCTTCCTAGTGGTCTAATTTTTTTTACAGCACAAAAATCTGGCTTTTTAACAGTGGTGTGTACACTTTTTATATCCACTGTAGATATAAATCATAAATATAAATACTAAATATCATAGTGGGGGCGGCATGGTGGTGTAGTGGTCAGCACTGTCACCTCACAGCAAGAAAGACTTGAGTTTGAATTCTGTGTGGAGTTTGTATGTTCTCACCATGTCTGCATGGGTTTTCTCCGGGTACTACGGCTTCTTCCCACCCTCCAAAGACATGCATATTAGGTTAATTGGTGACTCTAAATTGTCTGTAGATGTGAATGGTTGTTTGTTTCTGTATGTCAGCCCTGCTATAGACTGGCGAACTGTCCAGGATGTACCCCGCCTCTCACCCAATGACAGCTGGGATAGGCTTCAGCACTCCAGTGACCTTTGCAAGGACAAGCGGTTAAGATAATGGATGGATGGATGAGAATTGCACACCAGCAATCAAACACCTGATTTTTATAGCCTTCCTTGATGCAAAGTCGTCAATTACATAATCATAAAAAATCGGCCAACTAAGCCACCAAAAAAAGAAAATCAACAATATATCAACAATATATGTGTGATCTGGTAGAACTCTCCCCTGACACCCCGCATAGCAGAATATATGCAATTCATTTGTCTGAAGACCTCAGCTGTACTGATATTAACCTGTGCTGCATTCAGGTACTGAGAAACATGGTAAAATATGGTTTGAAAAAATGCATACAGGTCACCTGCTGAAATAAGTTCACTTGTGTTTAAATGTGTATTTAGATAGTCAGGTATGTCCAGTTAGAGCAGAATGGTAATTTTTTGTGATTCGCCCAGAGCGCAATAGAAGCTAGAATAGCAGGCTGACTGCTGGCTGGTCAGGTTAGTTAGGCTATGTAAATGCAACACAAACATACGAGCATATAAATGTTGTTGACCAGTTTTATAATAACCTAGATGAGCAGGCTACTGAACTACTTGAAGACTGGATACCAGAACTGATCACATGCATCCTTTAGATGTTTTAACAATAAGACATTTCCGCTGGAACCTAAATGCATCATTAACTGGAGTGGATTGGATTATTCTGCGCCTCCAGGGAATTCCGGGAACCCCCCACATGACACCAAATCTTTAGCTTTATTGGTTCGAGGCACGTGTCGGAGTAACCCGTAGTACAACGTCATCACAGCTTGTTAGAGCCAATCAGAAATTAGAACCAAAATCCGTAGTGAAAGTATTTGAGTGTTGCTTGATCGCGGCAGTTTAGTGCTGCTGGAAGCATCGGTAATTGTGTGCAGGGAGCCGGAAAAATTAAATACACTCAATTTTTAAATTGGGTTTTATATGTTTAAATAAGAAAGGGTAGGGTTTCACCAGAAAGAACAGCATGATTTTTCTTTGTCAGAATCATTGGGATAAACAATATAAATTATTGTGCCAAGAAGGGAATTTGATTTGTTTCTTTACTCAGAAGTATTGTACTTAATTAATGAGAACGTGAACTGGACGCATCAGAAAATCGCTACTTCATAGACGAACCCATAGAAAGAGGTGCTGAGGCTGACCAGGATCCATCATCATGGAAGAAAATACTCGCCGAGAACCAGAGCGCCCAGAGGTCTCCAGTCGAGGTGAGGAGTCTAATCGGGTCATCCTGCCTCTCCTCCAGCCACTTGACAACCAGCAGTCCCACAGGATCACTAACTTTTATATCGACAACATTTTACGACCTGATTTTGGTCGAAAGAGGAAGGACAGGACTTTAGTTCTGGAGAGAGACAGTCTGGGGTTGATCATAGGAAGAGAGAGGCTTTCAGGTAGAAATGCTTCCAAAACTGGCAGCCAACAGCAGGGTGGAGCAGAAAGCGAGGAGGACACAGGAGCATCCGAGTACCAGAATCCGCACCCTGAGTTCGGAAGGGCTGACCTTATAGCAGACGTGGCTTTTAAGGGCCGGAAGGACCGGTGCAGCAGTCCTCAGACCGGCTCGGCTCCTGAAGCCAAGCCAATGTTGTGGCCAGCCTGGGTTTATTGTACCCGCTACTCGGACCGTCCGTCGTCAGGTTGGTGGATACATTTATTTCTCAGCCACTTTTCGATGACTGAAACAGAAAAAAGAAGCCCACATAGTTAATTATTTAATGCGTATAAAAAGGTGGAAAGCCTCCAAACATCCCTTTAATTAAGTTCAATTAAACTTTATTTATATAGCGGCAAATCGAAAGTCACCTGAAGGCACTTTACATTTTAATGTTAAATCCCAAATTATGCGGAAAAACAATTCTTTAGCAAACAGAGTGAAATAAGACTATTATATAAGCTGTGCGCCCCCCCACTCGTAATAGAAATGTCACTTGTAACAAACCAATTATTGTACCATCATAACTAAAATTATCGTCATTATTTCATGTTTTCAGTATTTAAAAAATAACGTTAACATTGTACTTTGAACAAACTACTTAAAACGCAAATTAGAGACTAATCCGAGCTGTTTTGGATGGAATTTAATCTGTATTTTGGGTTTAAATTAAAGTCGGCAAGACAACGCGGTGTTGTCTAAAGGTGTTATAAAAATAAATTAAATTAAAAATTAAATTAAATTAAAAATTAAATACGAATCGAAATTAAAAAGAAAATATAGAAAAGTGAAGTAAAACCAAGTTTAACGCCATTGTTCTTTGGGCTTCTTTGTTATTAATCCATTAGCATATTTTTTGACGGGGGGGTGGGGGGGTGTAAAAAGTGAGGCCCGTGTTTCCCAAAAGACTTGGATTTTAAGTGAAATGCTGAGCAACACATTTTTAAAGCCCTTTGTCCCGCCAACAAGAAAAAAATATTTTTTTTGGACCATCTCATTTTAGGCTTTAAAATCATTGGAAGTGAAGCATTTTACAACGCAGACTACGGTAACTCTTCTGCAGCATGGCTTCATTCTAAACTCTGTTGCTTTATCTTATTATTTGATCTTATTATATTATCATTAAATACAAACTCAGATGTATTTACTTGACTGAAAGGTTTGCTGTGGGTTTGGCTGTTTTGCAAGGGGTGGTATGGTGCACTTGGACGTTTCCTTTGTCATGGTTCAAAAAAGAGGTTAATTACTGTTGCTAAAAACAAACTAGAAGCTGAGTAGAGGAAACCAGATTTTGTTTTTTATCGAATGAACCACTGAAAGAACACAGAACGAAGAGAATTCAGCCAAAGTATTGTTTTTATTGTTGTATGCAGACATAGAAAAGTTTCACTCGAGGTACAGACCGACCACAGAAATGACCACAAAGGGCCTCTAGAGAAGTCAGGGAGGCTGCATTACCTTGCATTATGAAACAAACCGAAACTTTATGGATGATAATAATTACATTCTGTAATGTTTACACTGTATAGTTGTCAAAACAGTCGCAAGCTTCTTCGTTAGTTGATTTAGAAACAGCTCTTTTATTAATAGCCTATAGAATTACTTGGATAATACGATTTATTTGGGCCTGCTATTTCTCCACCTTACAGAGCAAAGCTCACGCATTTTCGACCTGCTTTCGTTCATTTACATTTTGAATTTGTCAAGACAGAAACATTGAATTATTCAAGTAGAAACAAAAGGGGTTACGGTCTTTTTAGGAAATTACTTTTTAGAAAATGGAGCTTCTATGGTAACAAGGGGGGAAAGAGGCGCCTAACTCCCCCATCCTCCATCATCTCATAACCCCACCCCTATCTGCACCCTCCTCCTCTCGTCTTCACTAGACTAGTCCGCAGCAGCAGTTCTGGATGTGGAGGACTGGCAGCATGCAGCATGATGATGCCCCGAAGGACCTACTGCAGAATACTCTGCATCTTTAACCAATAGCACGTTCTAATAACAAGTACCCCATAAATATCATAAAAGATACTCAGAGTAAGCAGGAAATTTAAACTTCTAAATATACTAAATATAGAGAATTTAGAAAAGTCAGGTTGAACCAACGTAGCTGGATATGGACTGGTGTTGTTGTAGAATAATCACACTGAAAGGGAAACTACACAAACAGAAGAGTCTATACCAGCAGAAGGGACTTGACTGCTGCTCTTCTTTAGGCTACATATGTCCGGGGGTACGGAGCTTCAGTGTCACACAAGAACATAATTTACTACCTAATAACCATAGGTGGTGAATGTGTTAAATGGACGTGATCAGCGACCATATGTACTCAGTAAAAGTCCGATGCGTGACGCATTTTGTGGTCTACATTTTGACAATGAGGTGAAGAGAGGAACTTTCTGTTGACTGCCACATATTTATTAGCAGTGTGTATTCTTACATTCTGTTATTTTAAATGTCAGAAAGTAGCCATCTATCATAACCTAATTAATGAGTTTCATCTTTGTCTTCCTTACAAGGTCCTAGATCCCGTAAACCAAAGAAGGCGCCAACCCCGAGCAAAGAGGACAAGCGTCCCCGCACGGCCTTCACCGCGGACCAACTCCACCGACTAAAAATTGAGTTCCAAAACAACCGCTATCTGACTGAACAACGGAGGCAGAGCCTGGCCCGGGAACTTGGCCTCAACGAGTCTCAGATCAAAATCTGGTTTCAAAACAAACGGGCCAAAATCAAGAAAACCTCCGGGAATAAAAACTCTCTGGCCCAACATCTAATGGCGCAGGGACTGTACAACCACTCCACGGCCAGGGACGTCAAGTCAGACAGCGACTAGCGGAGATACGAACCATTTGTGATGCATGCAATAACATGGTTCAATACCAGCATTTATATTTAAGACTCAAACAGAGATGCAATTGTGAAGTCGTTTTCATCAGTGTAAATGTCTGTGGGCTATAGGCCTACGTGTCCTCAGGGCTGCAGTCATGACGATGTCCAGTTCCCCAGTGTACAAACCATAATCTGTGTGCACTCATTTCAAGCCGTTAACATTTCCTACCTGGAGTGTGTTCACTTTATTTAGATAAAAAGTCTGTAATCACCTTCAGGCAACATTTCAGAACAACCTATGTATAGCAATAGCTTGAATATTTGTATTCAGGCTTAAACACTGAATTGAATATAAATGAATGTTTTATTGTTATGATTCTGATTCTGATTATAACAACACCGCAGCTACCCCTGCGATTTTGAGTTGACATCAGACAACATCGTTTTCTAATTAAATCAATGCTTTTGTCATTGAACACCGCAGTAGGTTGACTTTGAGAACACTTATTAAACACTTATTAAACACTATAAGTATTAGTGCACAGAAACACATTTTTGATTATTTTAGAGGCGGAAACTGTAGGCCAAAAACATCCACCAAGACTAGAGAGCTTGAGGAGCGGGAGGGATGAGGGAAGTGGAGCGGTGGCGCATCGCAACCATGTGCGTCCCGTATGGCTCAGCTGTTGTGTCTGCTGAACTTTTTGATTTTGAAAAGTATATGCTGAAATCCAAAGATTTTTTTTCTGCTGCATTCTGGAAACTGTGAATTGAGAAAACAGCTTAATTTTCTCTGACTCTCGAACCTTGTGACTTATTTCCTGCTCTTCCCTTCCTAATTCTGACTGTTTTTTACCCTCAGGTCGGTTTGGTTAGCTCTAAAAGTGGCCTTCTACAGCCTTTAAAGGGCACAAAATGCAATCCAAAATGTGGAAATGTAAATATACGATTTATATCAGTAATTAAAAGTTTGCTTTGTGGAAACTGTCTGGTGTACATATTTATTAGCAGTGTGGAGCTTTTAATGACATAACTGGTCTTCCATAAGGAACAGTCAGCGAACTCACACGCAACAGATTAGTCCGTTAGAGTATTTATTTAAATGTATGGTCTGAAATTAGGTGGAGCTCAAAGAAAAGCAAGGAAACTATTTTTTAAAATCAAAAACCGCTTTTAATTTTATATTAAAGTGTAATTTTTCTACAGTGAACATCTATAAAGATGAAACTAAATGTTTGAATGTTATTTCTCCTGCAATAGGTTTTCTGTTTGTGTGCAAAATTCAGCTGGATCGTACTGGCATGTATGTATCCAAACCAAATCGCAGTCTGTTTATCTTGTATTCAGCTACACACCAGATGTCAAGATCTGCCTAAAAGTGATGTTATTAGTCAGAAAGAGCAGCTGTGTTTATATCGCAAATGCAAATTTGGTGAGTTTGAATTCTCATTTATATCCACCATGTAAATTATTAATATCATAACGGTGTGATGGAAAACAAACGACCACGACGCATATTTTACATTTCAGAAAATTTTTTCATGCAATTTCTTAACTAGAGGTTTCACTTACACTACTTTGTTCCAGTGTAATGTCAGGCCATTTCCAGTAGGCTAAATGTTGTTTTCTTAAAAAGCAGAATAAAACTCATATATTTTTAATATTAAGTGAAAATACCCTCATGTTTGATAGTTGGAGGACTATGGAAAAACAAATTCTATATTAAAAGAAGAATTCTAAAAAGTTTTTTTTTTGGAAATTTTTTTCTAAGCTCCTCAAACTTTGATAGCTTTTCACATGAGACAGACACATACAGTGACATGATGATGATATTTATGCCTCAAACGGTATGTGATGTATTGTATTAAATAAAGTGTGAACTGTCAAGTCTAATTGGAACTTCATGTCAAAAATCCTTGAGAGTTTTGGGACCTTAAATTGGACCATGTCCCAAAAGTTTGAGAAACTGCAAATTAGAATAAAAATTTTTGTCATACACAAATAGGGAAAAACACATATATAAAGCGTCAGTTAATTTATACATTGTGGAAATAAGTAAATTCTGTCATATCGCAGAAGCCTCATGAACATATGCACACATACAGGTTAGATGACTCTGCTTAAAGTATGGATGAATGTGTAGGAGCTACTGCCAAATAACATGGTTTCTGCTGTGGCTATGGAGTCAATTTCTGTAAACCTGACAAACTGTACTGAAAATCTTCACCATTTTGATGCCTTGGAAACCAGGAAAACACATTCTTCTAAAATTGTCAAAACAGCACAACTGATCCAGCAGCCAAATTAATCAGTGTTGCTAAATCACAACTTCACAAACGTCCATCTGACCATCTAACCGAGGTGCAGAAATAGTGGAGAAACATGAAACAGACAGGAGGAAAGAAAAACCCAGAGAGTTGTTAGGATCTCATCTACTGGCAGCTGTAGCAGTAGTGACTAGGATTCTGTGAATGACTACAGAAGCCTCATCTGCATTTCTTTTCTTAGCTGGTTTGTATGTGGAAGTAACGCCCAACCATTGCTGACTTGATAAGCTGAGCTGTTCTTGACTTGGGTGAGGAAAAGGGAAAAAAGCTGTGGGCTGGTTTTCCATGCACAATCTGGAGCTGTCAGTTGGTGGGGTATGGGTGTGTGGCAGGCACTTAAATGAAGGCCAATATGCTTTGAGTATCTATGCAAATAGCAGCAGGTGATTAAAATACAGTTTAATCACCTGAAATGGTGAGAAATACATATTTTTTACACTCTGCTTCCCACTGTGGAAATCAGAAGATATTCCAAATTTCTAGCACCAAATGAGATGACCTTCACTTATTGTCATCACGATTCTTCAGGCCATGATATTGTTCATTATCATTTTGTGTCATTTTCTGGCATTCTTTTGTGTTTGTGGGTTCATTTATTTTCTTCTTCTGGTCAACACATATCTCTCCTATTTATTTTGTTATTATTATTTTTTATTTATTTTGGTCATTTTTTGTCCCTTTGAGATACATTTAAACATTTACATCTCTTTTTAGTGAGCACACCTTCAAATAATAATAAATAATGATAAAATAATAATGACACTTTCTCCTATGAAACTTGTTATGTGAAGCTTTACTTTACTTTACTTGGCAGACGCTTTTATCCAAAGCGACTTACAAGGAGAAGACACCAGCAATTACCATTCGG
>JAUBNQ010000009.1:2182347-2199537 GCA_032353495.1 Ctenopoma kingsleyae | reverse complement strand
GTTTGACTAATTGATTAGTTTCATCTGGTTTCATAGATAAATATAGCTGGGTGTCATCCGCGTAACAATGGAAATTTTTTGTGTCATTATCCACTAAATCTATAAATACAGTGGGGATGATTTTGTTTTGCACAGGTTTAGGTCTCTAGGATTCTCCAGGAAGCCTGAAGATTGTCAGCTCACCTGTGAAAAATCTGAGTATCCCCACCTGGGCTCTAATTTCTGGAAGGCAGGTGTCTTATAGACATTATTAATAAAACCAAAGCTGTCATTCCTGCACTTTCACATGAATAGTGGGGTACTAAGTCTAGTCGTCAATCATTGAACTGTGGGAAATGAGTATTTAATGGCTGTATGGCTTGTGTGTCACTCTGGAGCCAGTCATCACCTTGGTAACCCTTGGTCTGCCCGCGGTGGAAGCTGGGCTCCTTTAAGACAGGCAGCTAAACAATGAGCATGTGCAGGACATATAGTGATCTGAACAACAAGAAGATAGGCTGGAGGGATTGCTAGGAGCAAATGTTGTGACGGCAGATAAATGATTTTTCTCTGGTGTGAGTTTGCACAGCAGTTGGCCTCAAATTAACACAATATTGGTTTACAGTGACACATAACACTGGTCAGTGAATAAGTAACAATAAGAGTAGCGGCTAAGCCTAAACTTAAAGCCGCCAAGGGGCTGCCAAATGGTGAAAGTGAGTAATTGATGCGCTCAGCTTAAATAACGCTGTCCAGGCATTGCTCCTCTGCTTAAGGTGAATTATTTAGTTTTTGTACACAAAGTGTCCAGTCTTTGCTGTGATGCACATATGACAGTTCATACATTTCCCACAAACTTACAAGTAGTGATTATGGTGGCAGAAGAGAGCAGCAGGTGTAGTGTGGTGTGAGGGTAAGCATATAAGCGGTCAAAAACTGTATGATTGGTCCGTCCAGCAACACCTGCCACCTGCCTGATTGTTCCCACCTTCATAGGTTATTGACACAGAGTGGATCCAACATAAATGACATCAGCAACCCCAAAATGGTTCTTACAATAAGTGTATGCTTAGTAAATGCTGACAGCATTGTTGAAAGTCAGTCTGTGATAATCTGGAAGCTGAATCATGGCAACCATGATTTAGGCCAAAACATTTAACTACTCAGTCTGAAGAAGCTACTTCACCTGGATCACTGACACTCAGTGATAATATTTTGTAACAAACAGAATGTAGACATCCAAAGAGCAAACTAAAGGCCAAGAGCAGTATAACAGAACAGAAACCATTCAGACTACTCCATATATGGAGTTTTACAGTTTGTAACTTTTGTAAACTGTAAAGGATTGTTAAATTTAGGACCCAAGAAGAGGCTGGACAGGCAGGCATAGTGGAAGCAGTTGCTTGAGCAGGAGAAGCCAGGAGTGAGGAAAACATAGAGTAGAGTGAAATACACATGCACCCCACCAGGCAGCCAAACTTCTCCAATCTCCTATTTTTAGCAGCAGACAAAGACAAAGTCATCAGTCCTCAATCCAAAGTCCAAATCCTAGTCCAAAAGAGATGCAGAAAAACAGAGCACAACATTGCAACTATCCATAATCTATCTATCTATCTAAACAACAGATCAGAGGTCCATAACAGAGATAACAGGCAGATAGAAGACAGGAGGTTAGAGGCAGGAATCAGACAGACACAGTCCAAAAACCAGAGAAGCAGAATTAGACTTACAGTACAACTAAATAGGTTCAGGCAGAGGCAGGTCAGGATACAGGCAAGGGTCCAAATCTACCAAATCACAGGCTGGAGAGTTACATCTGAAAAAGAGCAGACCACCTGGGAAAGTGAGCGCATTAGAGGTGGTGCTTGAATAGAGGAAGGGACATATAGGGACAGGTAAAAAACAAAACAAAACAAGGTGATTAGGATGTGAAGTGAAAGTTCACAAGGGTAGTACCAAATAGGAAGTAACCTGGTGGGAAACAATTTCTTTCCCCTGGACATCAGACTCATGAACCCGATCAGATTACACAATACCTTACAAAACTCTGTCTATTAACATATTTATTGTTTATATTATGCTTACTTGCACAAATTACACTCTTTACACATTTATTTTAATATCCTGTTCCATAATTGTACAGTGCACATAACACCTTTTAATTAATACTGTGACAATTGCAACCTGGTCATCATTGCTGCAACCTTGCCTATCTTTGCAGCACATACAATAACTCACTATCGAGCATCGGCTGCATTCTATGTTGTGTACTGTGTTGTGCTATTTTGTTTTGCACTGCGTCCTCCTGTCTGCACTGTAGTTTTAGTTTTCAGTTTTATTTTAATTTTTATGTTTAGTTGTATTGTGTTGATTTCTTCTGTGTAGAAATTGTGTGTTCTGTGTAGCACCAGGGCCCTGAAAGATTGTTGTTTGAAGATTGTTTCACGGTATGCTAACTATATTGTTGAAATGACAATAAACCCTACTTGACTTGACCTGAAGGTGACTATGACAGCAAACAGTGATGATGCAAGCTGAAAACCCATTTTGGCAACAGGAATATTGGTGGACCACAACAGTTTGTCAAGCTATACAAGGGCATTATCCTTTGAAAACGGCAAATGCTAAATAAATGGAATAAATGGTAAATGGCAACTGACTTCTAAATCTGTGAGCTGTTACTTAGTGGTTAGAAGATGTTAGTATGTGGGCCAGTATTCAGTGGCCTGACACCTATGTGATTAATAAACCTAGCGTGCACACCAGTATGAAACTATGAGCATACAAGTCAGTATTTCCTGTGGATCAAGAGGTTTGGCGAGGCAGTGGGGGGCTGCCATTTGGTTTATGATATTCTACAATCAGTCATAAAATATAACTCAGATTTCCATGATCACATAGTATTGTGTCTACGCATACACACATACTCCATCATTTACTTTCCTCTGTGAATATGACTTGCCCTCATGTTATGTTCAGTGAAACTTATTTGATAATTACCTTAAGCATCAATGTAGCCTCTGCCGTTTGGTACTAGCCTGTCTCAATCAAATCTGCAGTAAATACCCGCTTAATATATCTTTCCTCCTGTCACACATTACCATCTCACATTAGCCTTCATGGCTTTGAGATAAAAACGGAAATGGTGCCATCCTGATCCTGATCTAGCTCTTTTCAAATAAAAATATTAAGACATTTCATAAAGACTGGATTTGTATTTACCTTAGCACCAGTGGTAATCACCTATTTTCTTTCTGAATGCAAGAGCTGACACCCAAAAGATCTTCAGTTTGTCAGTGATTATTAGAGCTTTATAACAGTGCCTGCTATGTGACAGTATCAGTTTATTTCCTGAGGCTTTTGATTTATTTGTTGGAGCAATATATAAACGCAGCAGCGACCAACATTTTGGTGTTTTCAGCTGCCATGGGGAAATGTTACCACTATAAACTGAAAGTCACTAAATACTTACGATGTTGTGTTATCTGTGGACATGTATAGGACATCAAATACCATGATATAGAGTGACTTGAAATCAGAAGTGCATCCTACTTAAAGACAAGGACACAGAACCATTATAATCAACAAACCTGACAACTACATCTGGATATGAGTGCTGTCTGCACGTCACCCTTCACTTTAGGCATGTGAAAAGCGGGATGTATGCAGAGTTCTCTGGTGTGTTTCAGCTGCACTGTCACCAAGTTGACTACCTTGGTGATGCATCATTCATATAAATTCACATAGTTAGACATTCATCAGTGTTAAGGTGCATGGTTTGTACATTTTGGAATGTAAAATAAATCTTCACTCAGAGAGAACCTCACAACCTTACAAATGCAAACTGGGTTGTTCCCTATCATATCGAGACTATCCCTCCACTTTGCAGACTGCCCTTGTTGCCTGACTGTCCTGGTTGCCTTGTATATACAGTATGTAACCTCCTCTGTGTTAGTAAATGGCACTGAAGTAATAGATGATGGAATCATTTCCTTAAACAGCATTTTTAGATAGAAATTTACTACAGTGCTGTAAGGTCCCTTACAATTATGGTCAAAGAGAGAGTTTTGGGCAAACAGCAGTGTGAGGACAGTGAGGACAGGATCAAAAATGCTGGAGAGTTTCTGCAGACAGGACAACAAACAAGCTGGCAAGGTTAAACAGTAGCAGAAGCAAGTATGACTAACGAGAAGGTGATTAGTGGACTGAACCACAAAAGAGATGAACACAGTTCAAGATAATGATAATGAAACCAGGAAGTCATAGCTGAATCACCACACTTCCACCTTGTATTTCTTGGCCAAAGCATTTCTCTTGTAATTGATATTATTCAGTAATGGGTTTTTGCAGCAATTGCACCATTAAGGCCTGATTCATATAGTTTCCTCTGAACAGTGTCAGACACTTTTGGAAGCATTGATGTAAGAAAAACTGTACTTGATAATTTATTTTTGATGTGCTCTTGATTTGGTATGGCATAATAATTACAAATTTAAACAAATAAATAATTTCAACTGACAATTTCAATTTCAAGACCTGTTATACACAAATCTTTATCAAAGATAATGCCAAGATTCTTCACAGTAGTGTTTGAAGCCAGTGCAATGTCATCTAGTGTGGCAATCTGGTTGGACAACATATCTCTCTGAGGTTTTGGGAGCCAAAGAGAATAACCCCTGTCTTGAGTTAGTGAGCAGAAATTTACAGGACATCCAGGCATTTATGTCTTTAAGCATGCCTGAAGTTAACTAATTGATTTGTTTCATCTGGTATCATCATCATCATCATCATACATATATATATATATATATATATATATACATACATATATAGAGACAACATCTATACATGTGGCTTCACTTCACATGAATGTTATTCACACAGTAAAACATAGAGGACAATACTAACATACTGTTGCCATAGTCTGCCGTCTCTCAAATTCTAATTGACATTATTTTTGGAATATTCCAACAGCTTTGTAACTCTTGTATTTGTGGCAGATATCCTTGTTTTTCATCCCGCTGAATATGGCTTTAAAATCCCCCAATCATCTAGTGGTGTGTAAACTAAATATCAAACTAAAGATACAACTACTAACAAAGAACTATTAATGATAATAATACTGTAAATACTTTGGCTACTCAGTGGTTGATGGAGGATGAAAAATTGACATCAGCCTAGTCATATTTTTATTGCTAAAACAACCTTAATATGTAATACGCCAAGGACAGAAACCTTTGAGTAATTAATTTTGATATAATGCAGTCTGTGCTGCTAACATGCAATACCCCTGTAAACATGCAAACGTTACCATATCAATCAGTGGTCTGGCCACTCAGTAACCAGTTGCTCTCTTCCAATAAGACACAAAGTCTACAATGTTTGCTCCAGTCTATACTTTGTGTGAGAGAAACTTTCAGCTTTTTGGCTCAACAACATAAAAATATGACATTTGACCTTACAAAGTCATACAAAAACTGAATTGTGTTTTCTCAAGATCTCTTGTTTTATTTAGTTTCAAAAGGATTGTCAATAATTTTTCAAAAATGTGTTTGCCTCTTTTATGTCATATTGTATCTGCAGCAGAACTGTCACATCTTCATCCACTGAATACATAACACACCACTATAGTTCCTCTTTTGTGTGACTGCTGTCCTGACAGTAGTCTGAAATCAAAAACAGCAAGACAAACAAATGAATAACCACAAATTAATAAAATAATCATAATCATTAACAGCCTAATGTATATGCTTTATATTTGATGAAAATATTACAATAGGGTCAAAACAGATTTGAAAATATTTTCTACAACCAAACATGAAATAATTTGTCAGTGTTATTCAACCAGTGCATGGATGAGGTGGTTTAGAATATGTAATGAAGTTGAGATACCTGAGATTCTGTTGCATAACTCCTTTTGCACATGATCTACATCCAGGCTGAACAGAGAAATGATGTAATCTTCCAGCTCCTCCACCACTGTTTCACACTGAAATAAAAACACAAGTGTAGAAAAAACAAAAGCAAAATGACCTAGAGGAAACAGGGCTTAGACAGCTTAGACATCCACAGACTGCCCACCACCGTTTCTGATGAACAGAGACAAAAATTTTTATGCCCTAAGCAGACATATGGGATCAGTTCTTTAGCTGCTTTGCTGGTTCAGTGCTGTCCAAGCAGTGCCTCTCCAACTGGATTGTGGAGGCCATTTCTTTGGCTTATGATAGTAAGGGCATCCCTCAACTTCAGTGTATAAGGGCAAATTGTTCGCATTCAGTGGGAGCTTGATATTTATTTTTATACTTTTTTAAGCAAATAACTGTTGAAGAAATCTCAAGTCTGACTGACTGGTAGGAGTAGCAGGTTTATAAACCCCCCTCAAGTCGTTAGTCCGTTGTGATCACCTGTGGGTTGTTGTTCTCTTGGGCTTTCGTGTAAGTCACTGTGACCACCTCAGCCCTCCTGAGCGCCTTTCATCACTCTGCTTGTTACAAGCATGCAGATGTAATGTGGTTTGAATCTTTGCTGCATGTACAATAACATTACAACAACCCACAGTTAACTACCAAGGACTGACGACTTGAAGACTCCACAGGGTTTATAAACCTGCTACTCCAGTCAGTCAGACTTGAGTAAGCCCTCTGGAATGGAAGGCAAAACATTGTCAAGGAACTAAAAGAAGTCCAGTTGCCACTGAAAAAACTTTTTTGGGATTAATAGTATGGCAAACAAAGTATATGCCTGAATCTGCCTTTCAGTAGTTACAAAGACAAAAATAGTGATTTTACACAATAAGATGCTTCTTGCCCCTTGCCTAATGACAGCTGAGGTTGGCTCCAGCACCCCTGCAATTCAAGATGCTTCTCCCTTTTTTCTAGAGGTGTTTGTTATTTAGCCTAGCCGTGATATAAGTGGGGTGGACAAAATAAATAAAAACCTGTCAGCATAAGACAAACTGTCTTCCAATGAACACACAGCTGAAAACACCCATCTAGAACTGTTTAATTAAAATTTGAACATGATGTTTCTATCACACTGAGATCTATACTGTATATCAGCAACATTTTGTTTGGCCTTAAAGTGTTAAAGGATGTACACTGTGATTTCATAAAGTGGAGAGGAGCTGTTGAAGGTTTGCGGGAGAGACCAGATGTACAAAAATGTTAATTGCCTGGTAATAATTAAACAAACAAACAAGGCTGCTTAGGGTAGCATGAATACATACTTCCATCTTCCTCCAAACTGCCTGACTGCAGTACATTTCGACATATACTGTGTGTACACTATAATACACAAAGTGTTCTTACATTTACCAACTCTGGAAATTGAGTCATGGCAACTGGACTTCTTTCTTTCTCGTAATGTAGAAACATTTCACTCTGTATTCACCGAACTAAAATAGACTTAAATATACATTAAAGAAAAATACTTTTTTTTTTTACACAGTTACACTGTTTTAAAATGGTTAAAATGAGTTAAATTATTATGCACTTGTCATTAAATTATGCACTAAGTACTTGTTTTTAGTTAGCATTAGGTCATTAACTGCCACTTTATGTACATTTCTGTACATTGTGGCTAATTTGTAAAGAGAATCAATTTCTTTATTCTGCAACAGCATATTAACACTTCTACAAGCAGAATAAACACCTCAATTGAATGTATTAACTTGAACAAGGAAGAACACCACTAATGGTGCAACAAACTACACTTATGGTGTAAAATATCTGCATCTAATAACTGCATAAATAACCAATATGCAATGTGAAATTCAAAACTATGAATATGACAATCAAATAATAGAACTTGTAACTTAAAGAATGTGACACGAAAAACAGGAAATTATGTTTATATGCTTATCTCTAAAGTACCCAGAAGCCCACAAGACACGCCCACTTCTCCCAGGTAACTAAAATATATAGCATAAAAGTGCTTTAAAAATGTTTAAATAACTTTAAAAATGTAAAAAACGCTGTAAAAACACAACCAAACGCACAAAACATGAACAAAAACACCAGTGTTAAATTAACATCCAGATCCAGGATACCTCTTTTGAACCAAGACGTAATAAGACAACAAATGAACCCCCATCACATTAAATCGCTTTACAAAACATAGAAAAACATCAGTGTCATATTAAGTCAATCCAGGATACCTCTCTTGAACCTAGACACCACAAGGGTGATGCTAATGAATTATTTCTGTAGCAGTGCATTTAATGACAGACTGGCCTGCCACAATATGCACCCCCCTAAAAATACAGTTTCTGTTTGTCCCAGAATTGAATAGTTTTGACAGTGAAGTCGTAGGACTGATGCTGGTTAGTGGTGTAAATTTCATGGAGGTGACACTTTCCTAGTGGGAGACAGGATGGGGTGCATTTTCCAGCAGGGATTCTCTGTCTCTGTAAAACGGGGTCTCTTTGAGGGATTTCCCTCCTCTTCTCTACCGTTAATTTCATAGCTGCTGTTCTCTTGTTCATGCTTTTTCCAACCCCGTCTCCTAAATATTACGTTTGCATGCAGCTAAACTGTAATCCTGATCATGTTTTTGAACATGACGTAATTGTTATGTTGTTCTGAAACATATTTTTGTGAATGCATGACGCACTACTATTATTAACGCGAAGTGATGCTGTTTACTGTGCATGAGTCCCCTATCACCATAAAATACGGTAAAGGACACAGAGCTCCTCTTTCTCTGTGCCATCATTCACTACAGCCTGCATGTGTCTGCTCAGCGCCACTGAGTCACGCTGATGTGAGAGCAGCGGTGCTTGTACCGGACGGCTTAATTTCTGATGGAATGGTTGCACTGACAGTAGAAGAGAGAAAATATCGATACCATCGTGCTAGTATTGATCTGATAACGATACGAACTTGGTATCGATACTATCGATACTTTGGATCGATCCGCCCACCACTACTTACCACTAAATCAGCAACAGTGAACTCTAATTAAAAGCAGTCATACTTTTAAAAGATTTAAATCAAACTTTATTCTTGAATGTTTCCTTGCTTTTTTATGTGTTGGAAATGTTTTTATAACGGCACACAACTGTAATTCTACCAGTGATAAACTGTGAGAAGCAATGGAAAAAAACTAATTTCAAATGCAAACTTATCATAAAATAACATTTGGTATTGTACCGTAATTTAATGGTAACTGTTTGACAACTTTGCAGCCATACTTTCTACTGTTTTCTTATGATTTTTTTTTTTTACAGTGCAGCATGGTAGGTTGAAGATAGGTTATGTCTAAGGCCTCCACCTCTGTTGGGGGAGGGGTTGTTTATTTGCACATGCAAAGTTTCCCTCACCCTTACCAAGGATTGGCAGTTGAGTACACATACAGAATATTCAGTTTCTATATCAACTTCAGCACTTACTGCAAATTTCATGGCATTGGATGCTTCGGGTCCATCAAACTGGAAGTTTTTGAAGTCAGGGAAGTCTCTGGTGGCTGCACTACTCCTGGGAGCAAATCTCTTGTACTCTTTGTGCTTGGTGTCTGGGTCCACATGCAGAGCATAGTCACTCATGCTGATGCACACTTCATCCAGGAGCTCGCTGAGGTAAGTTTCTGAGCGAGCAAGAGGTACCTGGCCATGCAGCACATAAAGAGGAAGAAAACGTGTAGACAATGAGTTGCTTGATGATTTCAAAGACATTTTTTTTCATTTTGTTTTTAATGTTTGCTATATTAACTCTAAAAGTTAGGTAAGTACAAATAGACTAATCTGGAAAAAGGATCAAATAAATAACTTACATAACTAAAATATGAAAAATACATCTACAAATCTACATTGGCACCTATGTCACTGCTAAGACAACAAAGCAATGCAAAACCTCTTTACTTCTCACGGTGACGGCCTGTTGTGTTACACCACAGGACTGTGTGATTCAGCAGTGTGACTTCTTGTTTCCGCTGGGGTTTCTCCATTCTCATTAACAAACTTCACCCTCCAACTCTAACTTTTAATCTGTCTGAATGCTTAATCCACCTCTACAGCCAAATTCCACCATCCTATTTCTCTCACCCCTTTGAGAACAAAATAGTGGTTGCAGTGGTAGTGTCTAGACAGATCAAGACAGGTATACCCCCTGCTCCAACCATCCTGGAAGGATACTGGGTGTTAAGGTGATGCTTGGGTTAATGGGGCAAGGACAGAATGTTGAAAGGGGTGAAAAAGGCGATGCTCTTGGGTTAGAAAAGCCAAAGGGAGGGGAAGGATTGGTGGAGGAGAGAAGCAGGAGGCCTCAACAGAAGCCAAGTGCAGCGTAAACAGCTCCTTTTCTCAGCCCTTACACTGCTTCATCTGCTCCTTTTAGCCCATTCATCCCACTCTTTCCATCAATGATCAAAGGAGGAAATCGTCCTCGTCTTGATTGGTCAAAATGTGCCAGGGTGGGGGTGGGGTGAGGGCTGTGGGGAGAGACCCTAAGAAGGGAGGGTTGGAGGGCATCTTGCAGATGAACTGGATTTTGTAACAATGTAGCTATATTATCCCCTGTTGCCTCTTGGTTTCTTTTCAGAATTGGCTGTATTCCCTTACTGGTCCAGCCTACTCATTACATTACGCTCACTCGCTTGCTCACTCACTCTCTTCAAAATGTCACAAAATGACAGAGTGCCTCTGCCATCTGTTTTGCAGCAAATCCTTCCCTTGCATTTTCTGGTTTTCTCCCTTTTCCTCCACAAACAGCTTCTTTTCAATAAAAATAAATGAAACTAATCACAAATCTTGTGGTTCCTTCAGGTTACTTGAGCTTGGCAACATTAGAATGAAGCTGGCAAGTCAACAGAATGTGTTACAGCACAGGGCCAAAGGTTGGAGGTCACACTGACCAATGATGATGAGGTTCACCTGTCAATCAAAATCAGCTTGTGATGACTTTGGCACCAGTAGTAACATTTCAACCAGTGGTAATTAGTGATTATGTCTAGTTCATTTCTAGGACTGACTGCTACCACTCTTGACCTTTCATATTATTTTATTTATCTAACAAATGTCCAAAAACTGTGCTAAATCCCCAGTAGAACTGTCTGCCAATATTTAAATATCTGTCATTCAACCAACAGTGAACTCCAAAAATGGAGAGAGGCATGGTGCCAGTTGTGTATCAAGTGGCAAGGAAAAGACAGCTCTTAAATGCTAGTTGTTCCAGTTGATTAGTGTTGGTCAGCTTGAGGAGACTTTCAGTTGTCCGGCTTACAAGGGTGTTTAGATTCCTATCATCTCGTATATGTACCACAAAGATACACACTAAAATAATAAGCCTTAACATTATTTACTTTGTTGCTGTGCACTGTTGCTCTTACATGCTCTTATAATATACAGTACCCATGAATTATATCTACACAGACAGCATAGCATGAGCAGAACCTTATCAGAGCAACAGCAGCAGGTTCTGTGCTGCATGTGAATGGTAGCCAAAAGCCACCACGCAGCAAGTGAAAGAAACAGGCTACTTGTTAAAAATTAAGTAAAGTGTTCCAAACCCCTCACCACCTATTCTGCTATGGTTGCTGCAAAAATTAAATCACACAAAATACAAAAAGTCTGAGGGAAAACCAAGAAAAACATGCATCACTAAGAATTAATTAACCCATAAAACTTAAATTTCTTATTGAAAGCACTGAAAAAGATTTTGATAGCGAATAGACTGAACCTTAACAAAGTAGGGCTTTAGGTGAATGGACCACCTGGACCTTTAATTGAACACCCTGCTACTGAGGGTCACGTCATAATTTGGTTAATTTTGTTTTCATAATAAAGAAAGGCATTTCTCAGCCAGAATTAAAAGTTAAGATACACCGTAGGACTTGTAAAAACACAACACTTCACATTCAAACAAGTGTCACAGATTTATAGTTTTGAATTTAAGGCTGCTTTTTAATTTTCTGCAGTGGTTACTAAATATACAGTGCTGTGGTAGTATTTGACCCCTTCTTAATTTTTGTTTTGTTTTATTTTTTTTTGCATATTTGTCACATGTAAATGTACCCAAAGATAACCTGAGTAAATACAAAATGCACTTTTTAAATGATGTTTGTTAAAGGAAAAAAGTTGTAAAAACCTGTCTGGCTGGCTAAGCCAAAGAAGAGAAACCATTTTGTGTGAACAAAAACTGCTCTCTAAACTGCTACGACTGCTTACATTTGTACTTGCAAAAAAGTACCTTCAACTAGCAACATGACTCTTCTCTTTGTACAAACATCTTTGTACATTTTATGGAATAAACAATAATTAGTAGGAATGTAGTGTTGCATTTCAATGAAAATATGTGAGGTGAACAGCTGAGTGCAGTAAGTCTTAGTATGCTTACACTACTAAAAATTAGGCTTGTTTGCTGTTCACTTCATGTAATATTGTCTCTGCTTCAGAACTCTGGTGAGCCCAGTGATCCACTGTCTTTCACTTCCCTTTTTGATTTGCTCCCTGCAGATTCATCCCCTTTTATGGAAATCAGCGGGGCGTTTGCTTCTGCTAAATAGGAATAAATACAACATGCTTTCAACTTATGAGGACATTGGGATTTACAAATATAAGAACAAAGGTACAAGCAAAATCAGTGGTTTAAAAACATGTCATGAATATGTAGATTTCTTCTTAGGTCAGATATTTGTGAATGAGGTCCAATGCTGCCAGAAGGTGTTCTAAGCTTTGCTGTGCCAGTGTACATTATCATGTACATTATGCAGCACTATGACAAACATAACAGGGCTTTTCAAAATAAATTTATTTATAATTTGTTGACGTATGCTAAAGGCAATCTGTGGACATGTAAAAAAAATCTTTAAAAATGTATCATATGAATTTCATAGCTCATTATTTAAGATAAAACATAAAAACTCAACCAACATACATAGGCCTAACACACTACACCATGATGCCAGCAGCACTACAATGTGGCCACTTAGAAATAACTTGTTGCAGGCACTAATGTGCAGGTGAAAGTTTTTCTGATATATACTGTATGTATATATTCTGTCACACAAACAGTTATCATACAAAAATACTTTCTCAATAGCTCTGTCTTGTGGCCAGCATGTTTTAAAATTAGTAAGTCATGAATCATGAGAAGCATTAAAAAAAATCACACACACACATATATATATGTATATATATATATATATATATATATAAAGAAAGACAAAATCTCGACCCCCGCCCAACATCCACTTCAACCATGGTCTTGGGCCTGAGTCATTATCATGCCATGCTACAAAATGGTTTGGAATTAAACCCCTTCCTTGCCAGTCAGACGCTTGTGAAAGAGAACTGTCAGTCACAGTGTTGCCTGAAGAATAGGGTGGGGGGTGGGTGATGGGGATGGGGGTGGGGTGGGCTGCAACCAGTTGGGACAGAGAATAGGGTTCTCAGGGATGCTATCGCCATTCAATTCCCATTGGATGGGGTGACCATTATTGTACCGCTGTGGACAGGGGCCTTTTAGTTTCATTGTCCTGGTGATATGGGCCAATGAAGACCCATAAATGAATATTAATAATAATATTGTCATCAAAGTGGACAGAAGGACAAGCTGAATTGTCACCTTGACAATTATGCCATGTAAAACTGAATGAAAAGATTATCTGCAAAAATGGCTTGCTTATGACAGGAGACAAATACAGATGAAGCATTTTACAATGCGTAGTGGCGAAACAAAAAAAACCACTAAAAACAATAGGCTTGTTATGTGTATTTTGAAATTTTATAGATTGATGCTATCTCTCAGATTCCAACACAAAGTAAAAAATACATGATCCCTTACAGGTGATAAACAGTTCCAGGACATAACTCTCTTTACTTTTTAATATTCTCTTCTAGGTTCAAAATAATTAACAAGACACTGGACATGCAGATATCTCAATAGTTCAGATTTTTGATGCAGACACTGGTTGCATGTTAACCTCTGTATTTCCAGATTGCTGGACAGTTCTGTTAAGTGTTAGTAGAGAGAAAAACGCACTCTGTAGATAAAAAAAACAACAACTCGCAAGTCACCCCACTCATATTTGTGGGCCATGATATTATGTGTCACTGTGTCAGCATGCCATTGTGCATTCTCTCATTCTCAATGCATGACTTCCCACAAGTCACTATGGTGGTGCTGCTCCAACTAAGTTCAATGTCTTTGGAGACCCTAGATCTGTCTTTGTTGCAAAAGGCAGGTTTAACTTTTGTTCCACAGAACAGCCCCATGCCCCCAGGAAGTCCTACTGCAAGGAGGCCAAAGAGCAGAGACTTAAAACCTGCAAATCCTCCTCACTGATGGCATCTAAACTATGACATCCCTCCCTCTCCGATTCACACTAGGTCAAAAGCTGCTGAAAAGCAGGGAGCTGGGAGGGCATGGGATCAAGGCTTGGCTTCTTCTGTGGCAATGCAACAGGTGGAGGTTAGTGTCAACTAAGGGCAGGGGGTAAACCGCACTATCATAGCCTGGTGACGAGCATGATAACATGCTGTTTTCTCTCAATTCTAAAGTATCTGACACTGTTTGACACACTCTTAAATTAATGATTGTCTGTCTAAAAAATTTCTAAGACTAAATGTGAAGAAATCATAGATGTTTCAGTTGTTAAGTTGCACAATCATAGGAAATTTTATTATTTCAATAGTGTTTATTTATCTTACGCCCAATACTGTGGGTATTTCTGCTTGAATATTACCTTAAATGTAATCAGACACAAGTTCTAAAACTAGACAGTGGAAATCCAATTGAGCAACTTATAGTAATTACACTTTTTCATTTGTTTTGTATGTAAAATGATCCAGATTACAGTCAATTGTTTCAGTCGATGCAATCAACGTCAGGTGTGAGTCTGGGAGACACTATCTTATTTAAAGCCCCATTTATTAAAATTAATTTCTTGGTATATCTAGTGAAAATCGAACAGCATGTGGTATTTATAACTTATACAACTCAAAATCACCTAACGCTGCCACATTCAACCCTTCATTAAATAGACCTCACCTGCTAACTGCCATATATTTTAAAAGAAGCATGAGGTCAGCCAATGCTGACTGATGCTCTCAGTGGGACAACTGGAGAACAAAAACCAAGAGAAATATTAGTCTAGAATACTCAAGATGAAGATGTTAAAGCAGCTAATGGACATGGCCTCCTTTGCAAGTACCTAAAGCTAACGTAGTTTGGTTTTGTCTATAACATAAGAAAGCATATTTTTGCTAATATTATTAATCTTAACCTTTTATGGTAGTAAAAGTAAACATGTAATATTTATATTGTTTTGAAACAGACTTGTATTCATAGCATGTACAATTTAATGCCCACTGAGTGAAAGATTCTCCTGTGGCGCTCAGTGGAATGCTTGACATTAATCAGTTTCTGGCTGAACATGATCCTCTTTCCAGATGGATGGAAAAGGTCAGTGATGAATTCAGTCTCTACCTGCAGACACTTATAATTAAACAAAATTACAACATTAGGGAACAGCTTTGAATTATGCCGCTGTGCTGAGTTTGGTGAAAACTTACTTCAACTGCTACAGCTCCAAGCTCTTCATGTCAAATGAATAACTTCATGTGACTAACAGTTGAGGTAATATCTTGAGTTAACCCATTTTTTTTCAAGTTCAAGCTCCACTCAGCTAGTTTTGCATTTTGAAACTTACAAAAGTGCACTGAACTGTTAAACTAGTTTTACTTAAAGTGCATTTACAAAGCAGTTAATATACAGTACGTTTGCCTAAGCCAAAGGTGTAAAAGTACTCATAGAAGGCCACTACAAGTAGAAATATACTTTAACTAAGTACAACCTCTAAATGTTATAAATTAATTCAATTCAATTCAATTCATCTTTATTTGTATAGTGCCAAATCATAACAAATGTCATCTCAAGGCACTTTACATAGCAAGGTTTAGGACCTTGCAAAATATAAGTATATACAGAACTACTGTCATTTGAGAAAATTAGGACACCCTAAGAAAGCCTGTATATTTTAAAATATATTTGGACATATGGATATTTAATATCAATTTTAATGATACTGAGGGATCCAAATAATATAACTAAACAATTAAAAAATAAGAAAAGCCTTTTTAAAACTTTCTCTGAAATGTAATTTAAAAAGAATGCAATTTCTGGTGAGGAATAAATTAGGACACCCCCATATATTATCCCAGTTAAAATGGTTAAAATCACACACGTATCACGTCAGGTGCATATGATCAGTACATCGTTACCCAGCATTGTAAAGGAGCCTTGCCCTAGTTAAACCTCAGATTTAGTTTGGTGTGCTCCTGACTGTTGAAGTGTTGCAGTGAGCACCATGGTGAGATTTAAAGAGCTGTCTGATGCCCTCAGAAAGAAGATCGGGACCGCTTATGAGTCTGGTAAGGGATTTAAAAAAATCTCAAAAGAATTTGACATCAGCCATTCCACCATCCGAAAAATTGTTTACAAGTGGAGGACATTCAAAACAGCTGCCACCATGCCCAGGTCTGGCCGTCCAAGCAAATTGACCCCCAGAGCAGACCGCAAGATGCTCAAAGAAGTCATCACAAATCCTAAAATGTCATCACGGGAACTACAGCAGGCTCTGGCTACTGTCGATGTGAAAGTGCATGACTCTACTATCAGAAAGAGACTACACAAGTTTGACTTTCATGGGAGGTGTGCAAGGAGGAAACCTTTGCTCTCTAAGAGAAACCAGACTGAAGTTTGCCAGAGCGAACGTAGACAAAGACCATGACTTCTGGAATAATGTTCTTTGGACAGATGAGTCTAAAATTGAATTATTTGGACACCAGAACAGAAGACATGTTTGGCGTAAACCAAATACAGCCTTCCAAGAAAAGAACCTCATATCAACTGTGAAGCATGGAGGTGGCAGTATCTTGGTTTGGGGATGCTTTGCTGCAGCAGGACCTGGCTAGCTCACCATCATAGAATCCATCATGAATTCTACTATGTATCAGAGGTTACTTGAAGAACATGTGAAACCATCTGTAAAAAAATTTAAGCTAAAGTGGAACTGGATAATGCAACATGACAATGACCCAAAGCATACCAGCAAATCCACAAAGGACTGGCTAAAAACTAAGAAGTGGAGAGTTCTGGAATGGCCAAGTCAAAGCCCTGATCTTGATCCCATTGAGATCCTGTGGGGTGACTTGAAACGGGCTGTACATGCAAGAAACCCCTCAAACATCTCACAGCTGAAAGAATTCTGCGTTGA
>JAUBNQ010000009.1:2133906-2147224 GCA_032353495.1 Ctenopoma kingsleyae | reverse complement strand
ACTTTTTGTCTTTGTCAACGTTGTGTCAGTTTTTTGTCTTTGACAACTTTTCTGTTTTCTCACCTATTTGTCTTAGTAAATGTTTTTTCAATGTTTTGTCTTTGTCAATTTTTTTCAACTTTTTGTCTTTGTCAACTTTGTATCAAATTTTCTTTTTTGTCACTTTTTTGTCTTTGTCAACTTTTTCAACTTTTTGTTGACCGGCGTGTTTTCGGCAACAAATCAGCTCCCCCACGCGATTTCTCCGGAAATTGCTAAGTCGAGTTATTATTATTTTTATTCTACCCCTTTTTTCTCTGGCTGTCTAGTCCCACACGCTTTGTCATAAAAATGTTGTTCACGCTTCAAATTGTGGGTCTTATTTAGGAATGGTGTACTATTATTTTTAGAAGTAAAATCTTTTATGGTTTATTTTTTATAAATATTTTTCATTATTTAAAAAAAAAAAAAGGATCTCTGTGGGAGTCAGAAATTCAGAACTTAAGGTGTAATGCATGCTGTCAGTCACCAGATGGAACTGATGCTCTAAAAATGGGCCTCTCATCCTGAGGGCCTCTCATACAGAGCCATAGCATCAGGCTGCACACATTATATTTGCAGTGAGTGCAAAGTGTCAGTGTCAAAAGTCAGAAGTGTTTTTGCACAGTCTGTCTGCGTCTTCTTAACCATTCCATTATTACTGCAATTAATCCATTACATTTGCTGTGACTGACCCTCCCTTCTGGTGCATGTGCCCCTCCCGCGACCCACCCGATTTCCCCCATGGAGCGTATGCACCCCACCACGACCCCACCTGTGTACCTCCAGCATGGCGTGGCACGCGCCCTCAACGCCCCGCGTGACATGTTCCACCTCGCGGTGCGAGCACCCTGCCGCGGCTCAGGTCAGCTCTCCTATGCAATTTCTCTGGAATTGCTAAATCTAGTTTTAAATACAATTGTAATGCTACATTTTGTCCTGTAGAACAACACATAAGGTGTTAGTATTTATACGTGTTTACGCATCTTTGTGTTAACGTTTTTGACACACTATATGTGTTAATATGACTAACACAGTAATTGTATCAAAACTGACACAATAAGCGTAGTCCTTAAACTCATCCACAGATGTGTTCAAATCTAACACTAATCTAATCCTCCCTCTTCTCGAAGTATGTGTTAACCACAGCCATTTTCATCCTTTTAGCAAAATACATTATCATCTGTCCTTCTGCATGTCTATCCTTAACACCATACCTACCCAACTCCTCCTTGTCACCTCTGTTCCTTTCACCTACATGTCCATTGAAATCTGCTCCTATCACCAGTCCTAGGAAAACTCTCTACCACTTTATCTAACTTACTCCAGAACTCCTCTTTCTGTTCTACCTGACATCCCACCTGTGGGGCATACGCACTGACAACATTCAACAGCGCCCTTTGATTTTCAACTTCAGACTCATAATCCTGTCTGACACTCTCTTCACCTCCACAACACTATTCACATACTCTTCCTTCAGGATTACCCCTACTCCATTTCTCTTCCTATCTACACCATGGTAGAACAGCTTGAATCCACCTCCAATGGTCCTAGCTTTGTTTACCTTCCACTCAGTCTCCTGCACACACAGTATATCTATCAACGTACATTCTGAGCCATGTCAGAATGCAAGTTGCGTACGATAATTTTCCTCAAAATACGATAATTTTAAGGTGTTGCAGTTATACAAGGAGGAATGCTTTTAGGTGTAGGTTTATTCCCTTATCACAGTAAATGATGATGTGGAACATAATCTGAAGGCATGTTCAGAGACCTTCCCATAGTGCTCGCACACATTTTTCAGTGACGTTACAATAACACGTTATGTTATTCTTATGTTGTGGGGCAGATGTCTGATGTTGAAGTTGGAATACAGCTTGTTTATATGAGCTGAGCTTTCATAACATCCTGACTGCCATGGCAGAAGGTTATTACTGGGTCAGGGTTTCTTGTTTTATTGTCGTCCTCTAAGTATTTAATAAGTTTAATAGTTTGGATGACCACTGTCAACTGAATGGGTAGATAAATGGGTAGTTAACTGAAAATGCCTTGTAAAGATGGATGACTGATGATAATGACCCTAAAATGTTGAAATCGCAACCAGTCATAGTTCTTCTGTGGAAAAACACACAACATGACAGGAAATTGTCATCAAATGTAACCAAATACACACAAACACACACTCACGGTGTTGTTATGAGCAATCAAACACTTTACAGGATGGGCTACATGAAGACATTTGTTGCTTAAATATCTCATTCTAAGTTTCTGTGTATGTGTATGTGTGTGGAGGCCCAACCAAAGGTCAGATGGTTTCTAATTGATACCAGGAGGTTTCCATGAAATGGAAAAACACTACTGCAATGCTCCCACACAGTTGCTCAGAGACATTGTTCTCACGTGTTTACTTCAGATCTCTGATTGACCTACATGCTTTTACCATAAACAGATGGAATTACAGGCACTGATTTCCACAAAAATCCAAAATACTCATTGCTTTTGCTGTGACCTTTCACTATTCTTCAGTCCCACATTCCTGCTCTCCTGTCCCATGGGGCTAACAGTTGGAGAGAAGAGGGTAGGAAAAGTCAAATAGTATTTGAAATATGCAACATCTGTAAACTTAGTGCAACAACATTTGTAGGAGTTTATATAATGTTACTTTTTAGTCATTTATTTTTGTAGACTGGATGTGAGAATTTTTGGTGATTTACTAGTGGGGTTGCATTGATACAGTCTTTCCAGCTCAAAAGGCTCCAGTGTTTTTGCTTCAGGAAAAGCACAGCAGTCTGTTAAAAGCTGTGAAAAGCATTAGTTTGATTAAGACTTAAATGTATAGGCTGATTGCAGATTGACACATAGTTGCCTATTTACACATCTGTCAGACACACAATAATCACATAATTCATTTTGAGTGGTGTTTGTGTTCATCAACACAATATTTATTAGTAGGAGATTTTGGATTGGATCTGCACATGGGACTTCAGGCTTTTAGTGTAATAAAAGTGTTAAAAGTCTAACTTCACAGAAGGAAAGACACTGAACCAGGGCTGGCTCTTGGCATAGACAAACTCAGCTGCTCATCTGTGCTTTGCTCCCTCTATGAACCCCTCATGATTCTTTCTCAACTCTCCACAATAAAGTGAAACATGATAGTTTAACCCTTTTACAGCTGGGATCCATCTACAGCCCTGTTTCCCCTGTTACTGCGCCAGCCTGAGACGGCACTACTGAACTACTTGAGACAAAGCCACCAAGGCAACAGAGCAACAAGCTGTTTGCCTTTCACAGAAGCACAGTTAAATATGTGAGCAGCATGCTGAGAATCTTCTTTGCACAAAGGAAATCAACCACTTCACAGGGGGGTATTCGCTGTTGTCAGACTTAGTTGTCTTTCTTTCTATCCGGGGGGTTTTCACAGTGAACCGTTACAGAGGGGCACATTCCACATGTTAAAGGCATGGGATGTGTCAGACCTTGGGCATGCATATTCTTAATCAGATTACAATCTCAGCAAATGGTTGTAGAGTCCCCAACAGCAAGCAGGCTTGTGGGAGGGATCAGCACACAAAATAGGGTGGAACCTTGAACAGTCTCCAGTACCCCCACACTTTGAGCAGTCTGAACAGCTTCAAGCTAGAGGAACGTAATCCCCAGCCGCTGTTCCCAGGGTCAGATAGTTTTAATCACATTGAGGAGTGAAAGAGGAAGGATTTAGGCTTTTATTACCATGGCACCTCTGAAAAATGTGTTTTATCTGGGAGTCTGTCTGTCTGCGTGGGTCACCACTATTGCAGGTAACAACAAAATGTTTACTTGGTTCCTTTTGCATTCTTTTAGCAAGACTACTATTTATACTTTACATTCTGTTTTCACAAGTATCAGAACAAAACAACATATTTATGGAGGAAGAAAAAGGATTGTACTCATGAATTTAGATAAGGAATAGTTATGAGGACAGAGGGTGTGTGGAATACAGTTTGTAAACGCCCTAAAGCACAATCATGACTTGTGGTGTTATGCTATATGAATAACATTTGATTTGAAATTATGGAACACATTAGCACAATGTAGACACAAATAGAAAGTGTGATAACTAATAAGTGTATTGATTAACCAATGAAAAAAATGCTTGGAGTTAAATACAAATGCTAAAAAAGACAAAGGATGGCAAGAGTCCAATATTCAGTAACGGCTGGTACCAGCATTCACTTTTGTATTGTGTCTCTTCTTTGTAACATAGAAGATGTTAGTTTGGAGCCAGATTTTTTTCCATTGTATTCAGCTTTTATACTGTGTACAGCTTGTTACTGGATCACTGCAGTTTGGTTCCAATGTTTCTGTCTGAACCTAACAGGGAGATGACAATGTTTGATGTTGGATGGAGGAAGTCACCTCCACAAAGCTCTAGCACAAAGTTTACTTTAATTTCTCTAGCTTTTAAAATACCTGCCTGTGGAATTTCTGCCTCCATCCCAGTGAAATGGTGGTCCACATCTCACTGTGGACAGCTTTCATGAAGACTTTGAAACTTAGAGGTGTAAGGTATTGTGTTATTGGGACCCAGAAATGCAGCCAGACACACACAGAGGATTTCAGAGCTTTATTCAAGAGAGAAGCAACAAATAATACTGTAAAGGGAGGGGCTAGACTAGATGTGGCAGAGGACCAACAGAGCAGCAAGGACAACCAGCAGGTAAGTGGGGTCACAAAATGGTGGTGACAGAGTGCAGATGAGTGGTCCCTGGATGGGCTTATCTAAGATGGTGGACCTGAGTGCATGGCCAAGATGGCAGAGCCCAGAGTTGGCAAGGGTAAGAGCAGAGACTGACAGAGGAGGAAACAATCACACTCATAGTACAGGGGATCAAAATGATAATCCACAGATCCACAAATTCAAAAAACTGAATACAGTCCAAGGTCCAGAGTCTCATAGAAATCCTCCATAAA
Organism: Ctenopoma kingsleyae; assembly: GCA_032353495.1. Lineage (NCBI taxonomy): Eukaryota > Metazoa > Chordata > Actinopteri > Anabantiformes > Anabantidae > Ctenopoma > Ctenopoma kingsleyae. Next base: position 2,142,256 of record JAUBNQ010000009.1, on the reverse strand, counting down.
GGGAAAAGAAGGCTGAGTCAGAATCCCAGAACTAGAGAGTCACAACATCCAGAGCAGAGAAGGTCCAGAGGCAGAGAGCAAAGTCCACAGTCAAACTGAAGAGGTCCAGAAACCAGAAAATCCAAAAAACAGGAATCCAAATCAGAGCAAGTAAACAGACTGAAGAGTCAACTACAAAATTAGATCAGACAAAATTGCAAGAGGATACTGTTAAACAGGTGGCATAAATAGGGGAAGAACAGTTGTCGTATGAACTTATTGAATGGGAGTGGAGAGCTCACAGGCAGAAAGTGGTGCTGGGATTTCCAAAATAAGCTGAAAGCCTCATTATGATGAGGGTAAACCAGGCATTTGTAACTGTGTCACTTTTGGCTCACATTTTCTTTGCTCAATGGCAGAGTCTGACTTTAAATCTGATCTGTGTATGAGGAACAAGAGGATGAGGAGGTGAAAAAAAGTTTTTTTTCAAACTGATGTACCAAGATGGCACATGCCATGTTGGCTCACTAAAACAGGAAGGGAGCATATTCAGAGATTGAGAAAGAAAATTAATAAAAATGCTATGTTATATTTCACCCATAGATACAAATTTTCCAAAAGCAGAGAATGTTCGCTGGGTGTCTCTGGACTTCAAAACCGTCCTCACCTGGACTACTAACCCTTCTGACCACACATACACTGTCCTGTACTCATGGTGAGTACACACAGACACACACACACACACACACTTGATACATAGTACAAAATTACTGAAGTGCTTTTCTGAAAGAGAGACAATAGTGGAACATTTCAAGCATATTACACACATTGACATAAAATGAATAGAACACATGGGCAAATACTTTATTATACAGTATGTTTATTTTACTTATTTATTTATATTTGAAATAAATTAGGAGCAATGGTAATGTCACTGCTTAAATAGACACAGCTGTATTCATATAAGCAGAATTTGAGTACGAACGTATGGGAATTGTTAAGTTAAGTTTAGTTAATGGTATTTAGACTTCATTAGTGATTAAAAGCAAGCAAACAAAATACGTAAAGTAAATAAGCAATACAGAGGGCAAATACCTGTAACACAACAACATAACCACACAGAGACTAGAGTTAACCTTCATCTGAACAGTCATGACAATTGACAAATCTTTCCTATACCTACCTGTATCTGTGCTTTTGGGCAGAAAGCTCTAATGTTGTTCCTTGCATCAGTTGAAGCCACTTTTCCAGTTTAGGAGTCACAGCCCCGAGTGTTCCTCCCACTACTGGGATGACTTTGCCTTCATTTTCTACATCCTCTCCTTCCTCTTTCACGTCTTGGTATTTCTCTAACTTCTCATACCCGTTCTTGTAGATGTTACTGTCACTTGGAGCTGCTATGTTTATCACAACTGTCTCCTTCTTTTATTTGTCCACATTGTCTTTTTGGTTAGCAAATACTTACCTGTTCTTCTAAATCTAAAAATCCCAAATGACATTTTCTCTGTAATTCTCAACAATCTTCTGAGGAGTCTGCCACCTGGACTTGAGAGATCCTAGCCCATACTTTGTGCGGATATTCCTGTGCACAATGTTAGCCACTTATTGTGCCATTTAGTGTATACTGTTCCTGCCTTCATATTACTTTCTGCTGCTATATACTAGACTGTCTCTGAGGCCTCTTTGCACTGTCTGCACCTGGTGCTTTGTGCCTATTCTTGTTATCTAGCTGGTGATGGGACATCCTATGCATGGCAAATGGTAAATGTAGGATGCGTAGTTTGATTCCTGAAGCAGGATCATTAGCAGGATCATTATCCAACACACCCCACTTATATGGCACCACAGCGGGGGCAACTTGAGGTTCTGCGTCAAGGACACTTCGACATATGACGGGAGGAGCCAGGAATCAAACTACCCATCCTACAATTGGCAGGCGACTGCTCTAACTCCTGAGTCACAGTCCAGGGTGTGATCTTAATTTTTATCTTCACACATGTCACACACACATGTGTAGTTCCATCAGCTGACTAAATCTCTCTGAGTGGTCTTAATTTTTGTTTCCAGCCTTGATTGAGCAGCCATCAGTTTATCCATTATTATCTGTGTATCAATGGCTGTGCACTGTGGAGGGGGTGTGTTGGATAATGATCCTGCTTCTGTTGTTAGTTGCACATCCAGTCATTCTTCTGGATGTTCTCTGCTCTGGGTTGTAACATGTAGGTTGTCAATTCCAAGCTGTCAGAGTAGCTTCCTCTTCATTATATTGAAGTGCTGTAAGACTGTGTGGATGTTGGTCTACTGTGCATCCACTGTTCCTTCATACCCCCTCTCATTGGCTCTACTATTGTAATACGTAGCATTCAATTGGCTCTAGGTTCTCACCTCTTGTTCACAAATAGTTTGTTTGAGTAGCTCACTTATCATCAGATTGTCCTAGCTCCACAGCATCTGTTGATCTTAAAGATCTTGCCTAAGGTGATCTCACCACTGCACTTTCCAGCCATTTATGTTTATATACATGCCATCCATTCATTTTCAACCACTTATCCAAAGGCAGATAGCAGAGGTAGCAGGTTTGGTCAGTTGACCCAAACTTACCTTTCGTAGCCACTCTTTCTCCAGCTTCTCCTGGGGGTTCTTAAGGCATTCCAAAGCCTGATGAGATATATAATCTCTCCACCGTGTGCTGGGTCTGCCCCAGGGGTGTCCTCCCAGTTGAATGTGCTTCAGCTGGGACCTCCAGTGGAAGGCACCCAAACAACCTCAGCTGGCTCTATTTGATATGCAGGTGCCATGGTTCTACTCTAAGCTTCCTTCTGACATTGAAACTTTTTACCCTGACCATAGGTGAGGGTTGGAACATAGATCAACCCGTAAATTGGAGCTTTTCCATTTGGCTCAGCTCCCTCTTCAACTCAGTGGTCCAATACACGCTCTGTCAATCTCTCGCTCCATTTTACTCTCACTCATGAACAAGACCCAGAGATACCTAAATTCCTTCACTTAGGGCAAAGACGTATTCCCAACCCAAAGAGAGCAGTCCAGCATTTTCCAGCAGAGAACCATGGTTAGAGGTCTGATCCTACAATTGGCAGGCAACAGCTCTACTTCCAGACCACAGCCAAAGAGACGCGATTCTGACCCAAACCAGACACTTTCCTGCACCTGGAGCCTTGAGATACTTACAAGAAACAGGATCTGTAATAAGGAACAGTCCTGGTGGAGGCCAACACCCCCTGAGAATGAGTTTGAATCATTGCCAAGAATGTGAACATAACTCTCACTCATTATACAAGACAAGGTTCAAGGTCTGGCCACCAGATACTTCCTGTGGAGCTCACCTCCAAGTTCTGGCTCCAGAAGGGGGCCTCAGTTTCCCTATTCCAGGCATGGTGACATCAAACCCACAGGACTTATCCACCAAGGTTTTTGAATTGCTTGACAACGCAGCTCCTAGGATCACTGGGACATTCAAACTCCTCCACATTAAGGCTCAGAGGGGGTGTGGGTTTATACTATACACATGCAGAAATAGGAATCAAGGATTTTACTCAGAATTTTTCTCATAATTATGCATCCATTTTCTCTTTTACCATTTTGTTTATAGTGTAATGCTGGAATGAAGTGACACCATGTTCCTCCGTCTCCAGCAAGAACTGAGTATTTAATCCATATTTTTAAAACTTGATTGAAGCTTAAGACACTTTCCTGCACCTGGAGCCTTGAGATACTTACAAGAAACAGGATCTGTAATAAGGAACAGTCCTGGTGGAGGCCAACACCCCCTGAGAATGAGTTTGAATCATTGCCAAGAATGTGAACATAACTCTCACTCATTATACAAGACAAGACATGGTTCAAGAAGCTTAAGTAAACTGTGGGTTTTTCAATTGAAGACATCATTCTCCTGTTTTGTGTGTGTTGTTATGTGATATTAGGGGTGATAATAACTGGAAAGAGAGTCCTAACTGCATCCGAGTGCCAGAATCGGAATGTGATCTGACCAATGAACTCCTAACCTATGATAGGTAGGACCAAGCTTTTATTTCAAGACTGTACATTTTGATTTATTATGTAGTAATATACATTTGATAAAACAACTAAGTTTCTGACATTTAAAATATGATATTAGAGCATTAAATGACCTAATGAAGGTCTTTATAACCAGTTTGGCAGTGTGGATCTGGTTTCAATTAAGTGAACATGCTTAAGTTATTAGCCCAGTTAGTCTTAAACTGGGGTTAATGTTGTTGACATGGGTAAACAATACAAGGGTACCTATTACATAAAGTCTTTATATTTAGGTACAACCTAAATGATTTAAACATTTAATTTAATCAGTAAACTGATTTTTAAAAATGTATTCATGTAACATAACCCTATTACATTGTAGCAACAAGGCTATGCTATATAATGTCATTATAATAACAAAAAGGTGGTGACTGGATCTGTCTCATTTCCCAGTTAACAAGCAAAGTTAACAATGTACAAAGGTGTCTCTAACCATGTGCAGTGTCCTGATAACTTATTTGACAACCAGGATTTAAAACAAAAAACTGAACCACTCGGGCTCCACAGATATTGCCATTGTAGTCACTGAGATCCAAAACAAGTCCTCCAGGTGCAAAGACAAACTATGTGGTTTATCCAGTGGTCAGTGTTGACTATAGGAAACATTCAGATGTCTCTTGTGTTTTTAATCCACTTGGAGAGAGGGTGGAGAAACTCAATATGGGATAAATAAGACACAAACGTAATGACAAGCAACGGTGGCATATGAGTGGATAAAGAGAGAGGAGAGGAGGGGAGAGGAAATCAAGGCTGGTCCCCAGAGTCACCTGAGCCAGCTCTAACTATAAACTTTATCAAATTTATTTAAGTTTAGTCTTAAAAGTAGAGAGGGTGTCTGTGATGTTTGGCCACATTTCAAGTTCAAGTACTGTATTTTAAATACATGTCATATATCTCCAAACCTTATTTATTTATTCCTATTGCACAGGGTCTATTCTGCTGACATTAAAACAGAACCTGTGGAGCTGGACTATGATTATGACCAGGAAGAGTTACCTCACACTTTTTCCACACCATTCAATCCCTACAGACAAAGTAGGTATCACACAAATAATGTAGCTTGCTGCTTATCTCTGCAGGTTAGAGCATGGATGTGTTATTACCACAAAAACTCCAATCTATGTATATAATGTCTGAACTCAATTTGTATTGTGGTTTATGTAGGCAGTAGGTTTTGACAAGGAAGAAGAATGTGGTTCACATAGTTGAAAATAACAATAAATTATTCCTTAATAAATGAGGGTTTTGCAATTGAAGTGAAGTCCAAATTTTCCACATTAGAAGTATATATTCTACCAAAATGTTCCTTAATAGAAGTATTGCAATATAACATAAGAGAGCAGTGTTTCCCCTAGGTTTGTTGTTTTGGGGTGGGGTGGGGGGGTACTTGTACTTGCAATGGTTATTGTGTATTTTAAATATGCAGACTTACTTGATGCAGCATCTAAGCACAGCGTGCAGAAAACAAAATAATTTACTGTCACACTCTGACCGATCCTGAATCTGTGTTGGGGACAATTAATAATCATGAATGATTAATAAAGTTAGCACTGTCAACGCCTGCACAAATTTGCACAGAACTTCTCACTATGGAATTGTTCATATGTCTCCAAATGCACAAATGCACCTGACTGTAGAAATATGTTATTTAATGCTAGAAACATAACAAGGAAAATGCACTAAAGTCATAGAAATAGATGTTTCGTTTGCTTAATATCAGCTGTACAGTTTAAATGTGATGCGCCGCGGCCGGTGTGTGTGTGTTTTGGTCTTTATGCTTTAAAAGTCATATTTCCTGACTCGTGCTCTCTGTCAGTTGGTGAGTTCATCTGTGTGTGTAGGCACTAGTGTCTTCGTGTGCGCGCATATCACCCCCCTTGTATAATGGTAGGGGAAACACTGGAGAGTAAATATAGCTGATGTGGAACTAGTTTCAACAGAATGTTGTGAACAGCTGATTTAGGCTGCAACAGCCTCAGTAGGCCTGACAAGAAGTCTCATCATCACTGCTGTCCTTTCTTCAGGTAACATCAGTGCTGTGAAATTCACTGTGGAGGCTGTGGACGAGAGCAGAATAATGGTCAACATCACAGATCCTCTGACAGGTATTCATAAACATGAGAAGCAGCTCAGCATCAGAGATGTTCTCAGAAATGACCTCAAGTACAAAATTGGCTACTGGAAGTCTGGAAGTACAGGCAAGGTAAAGTATTTCACGGTCACTGACACTGTCACTTCACAAATCACCATAAATATACATACACATATACAACAGCCACAACATTATTATTGGTTGGTTAATTCATTTAATGTTATTGATTGACTATTGATTTCAGTTTTGATTTTGGATTGGAAACATACAATAATGTGATCAAATAGCTGACTGTCTAATATCTCAGTGTTAAGTTATACACCTACATCTACATGTAGATTTAGAGTAAATGAGTGTAACATTGTAACATATTCTATTCTTAAATGATAGAGAGACATCATATCTGACTCCAGCATGGCAGAGGTGTCAGAACTGGATGCAGGAGTCAGTTATTGCTTCATGGTAGCAGCTTACATTCCCTCCAGAACCAAAACCACCCAGCATGGCACCTGGAGCAAACAGCAATGTACACATGGACACAGAAACATTCTGCAAGGTGAGTACATTTTGTACACTCTACACCAGTGGCCACTGAGATTTCATCTCCTGAATCTGCTCCATGTATATGTAATATCTCCGGCAGGTATGACGCTTAATTAGAAAGTCGTTTGTCCTTTCCCAACCATAAAACACTTTAATATCGCTACACTCACATGTCTGGATGTTGAAATGTAACGTTGGATATTTTCACCGACAGAAAACCGGATGAAGATCAGATATTTTCACCGACAGAAAACCGGATTTTGGCAGACAAAAATACATTACCTGTGAACATATGATCATTAGGTTAACAGAAATGTGCGAAGGCGCGAGCCTTGCAGCAGGCTGTTTCACAGTCTCTCTAAATTGTGATGTCTTTAACTTTAACGTTCCTTAACTAATTTTCTATTTAAGGTCTTTTAAGTAATTTAGTTTAGGTAATTAAGTTCTGCCCTCTCAAATCATGTTGTTTGAGAGAGCTTTTATTACAATTTTCATACTTGGAACTATTCTTTCACTCCTCCGTAAGACCGGTGCGCTGCGGCAGCATCACGATGGAGCTGGCTTTGTTTACACTCGGGATCAGCTGATTGCACTGAGGATGGCTGACATTAAGGATTTGACTTTGTCTAGAGCTTTTAACATCCCCGATGAGATAAGGAGAAGGACAATGAGGGAATTCAGAGGAGGAAGAAAACAGAAAGGTTGGATTAAAGAGTGAAGATGAGTGTTGCACAGGGAGAAGGTGAGAAGATTCATGACGGTATCCCAGACTCCAGTGTGAACACGGTTTCAGCTCTGTGCGGGCAGACAGGAGAAGGAAGGAGAGCGGTAAGAGGAAAGGAGGGGGGCTTGCCATTTACGTCAACAACAGGTGGTGTCATCATAGTAATGTTCATGTTAGAGAGCGTGTCTGTAACCCTGATATTGATGCTGTTAGGCTCGGTCCATATTATCTGCCCAGAGAGTTTTCTCGCACCACATTGATCCCTGTTTACATTCCTCCATCTGCTAATGGTGCTGCTACTTGTGACATCATACAGACGGTCACCTGCACTCTGCAGACCAGACACCCTGACACCCTCTTTGTTATCTCTGGGGACTTTAATCATGCCAACCTCAATAAAACACTTCCCACTTTTACCCAGCATATGAGCTGTCCCACCAGGGGGGAGAAGACACTGGACCTAATGTATGCTAATGTAAAAGAAGTATACAGCTCCACTATTTATTAAAGTTTTTTGTTTGAACCCTCTCTTGTCCTGGTCTGCGTTTGGGTCCAGCATTTCATGCATGATACTGATACACAGTGTCCTGGCTGGACAGAGGAGCAGCCAGAGATTGATCAACATCAAGTGCTCCACAGGACGCCACAGGAGATCATTTCTGCCTGTGGCCGTCAAACTGTACAATTCCTCTCCTTTCTGTAAAAGTGTCTGTAGACTCCATCCCGACTAGACCGCTCAAGGATATCATACCCCTGATCAGTACATCCATATTAGAGCAGATCAATCTATCTCTATTAACAGCTTATGTTCCACAGGCCTTTAAGGTGGCTGTAGTTAAACCTCTCCTGAAAAAAACTACCCTTGACTCAGGGATTTTAGCCAATTATAGACCAATATCCAACTTGCCCTTTCTCTCTAAAATCCTTGAAAAAACTGT
>JAUBNQ010000009.1:2099060-2113253 GCA_032353495.1 Ctenopoma kingsleyae | reverse complement strand
CGTTCTTATCTTCGCCTATTCTAATTTAACCTTCTTATGCTGCTCCCACTGTTGGCTCAGTCCCAGATGTGGAGTCCATCCCCAACAGCAGTGAGTCTATCTCATGTGTTTGTAACAGTTTTCAGACAACAATGGAGGTCTATGGCACAGACATATCAACTACGTCAGGTCCTGGATCTTCAGAAGATGCAGTGAAGAGACAATCAAATACTGGCTTTGTGAGAATTATTCACAAAAATCACCAGTCTCATGCTTTAGTCCTGGAAAATTCTTGTACAGATCCTGCACAAAGTCCAGAATCTGTTTGTTTGCCTTAGCTCCGTTTTGTTTGCATGCGTGTACTCAGTGTCGTGTGTAGAGTGGTGGCTGCTGCAATTAAAAAAAACTGTTGTCACTGATTAACAGAAACGATGGAGTTTGAAAGTTTATAAATCCTTCAGAAATGTCTGAATTATTTCTGACCTTAAAACATGGTCTGATTTTTATGCAGGTTGTAAAATTAGATAAAGGAAACATAAATAAGAGAGACAGAAATATATCATGAACATAGCAGGATGCTCTGTGAGAACCATGTTCTCTTCTTTCTCTAGTCTGTGTTCTGCTGAGAGAGAACAGAGAGTCAGGGTTTCAGTCCATGGGATGAGGATCAGGTGTGAGTCTGGAAGTCTGATGTGGATTCTGATTTCTGAAGACCTCAGACAAAGAGTTGTTGCTGCTCACCATGCTGGAACAGGTTACAGAAGAGTTTGGAACTGTCAGACAGATCATGTACAAATGGATAACATTCAAACCCACTGTTGCCCTCCCCAGGAGTGGTCAACTCTGTATTAAAACATAAAACCTGACCCCATCTGTGGAACATGGTCGTGACAGTGTCATGATGCAGTATATTATTAATTATAGTCATAAATATTATCTACGTTATTGTCCACTGTTGGAATAAGGAGCCGTGAGACTAGTTGTAGGCCTGCACCTTTTGTGAAGCTGCTTAGGTTTTATTTTCCCTTAAGAACCCAGATTATAAAGCACCTTGAGGGAAACTTGTGAAACTAGGCCAAATAAGTAAAAGTAATGTTTCTACACAAATTAATCTAAATGATCCTAGAAATTTGATTCTGTTCATCTGGACAAAGTTTTTTAGTGGGAGATATATTTCAAGACTCATCCAAGTCTCCTCCTCTGTCTCAGCTGACTGCAGGTTTCCCCAAACCTTATAAACAGAACATTTGCATAATCACAGAAACTAGCACCATTGACTCACAATGGGCTGTGTGATCAATGATATGCAAATTGTCCACTGATCAATGGACATGTGAACCATTCACAGAGGGCTGGGGAATGGCTGCAATCACAGCATTGTAAGATGGTGAAAGATGAACCCTTAGACCGCCTCCTCGGTTCAGAGATGGTCGTTCCTTTTTCACATAAATGGCCTCCTTGACTCCTCTCTCAAACCAGCGTTCCTCCCTGTCCAGGATCTGCACTTTGTCATCTCTGAAGGACTGACCACTATCCTGTAGATGTAAATAGACTGCAGAGTCCTGGCCTGACGAGGTAGCTCTGTGTTGTGCCATACGTTTACCCAGTGGTTGTCTGGTTTCCCCGATGTATAATTCACAGCAATCCTCCTGGCACTTAACTGCGTAAACTATGTTAGTCTGTCTGTACCGGGGGACCAAATCCTTGGAATGGACCAATATTTGGCGTAGCGTGTTTTGGGGTTTGAAAGACACTGAGACCCGGTGTTTTGAGAAAATGCGTCTCAGCTGTTCTGATAGTCCTGACACATACAGAATCACCAAGCGTTTCGGCTTAGGCAGTGGACGTCCTTCCTCTCTCCTGACTCGCTTAGAGCGTTCTTTAGGTGTCTTCCCTGCTTTGACAAAGGTCCAGCTGGGATAATCACATTTACTCAGGGCCTTTTTAATGTGTTGTTCTTCTGCTTCCCTGGCCTCTGAGTCTGTGGGGATGGTGTTTGCTCTGTGTTGTAGAGTCCTGATGACACCTAGTTTCTGCTCCAGTGGATGGTGAGAGTCAAACCGTAAATACTGATCCGTATGTGTGGGTTTACAGTACACATCAACTTTCAAATGTCCACTATTGGCGATGGAAATTTCACAGTCTAAGAAGGCTAGGCTGTCATGATTCATGTCCTCCATGGTGAACTTGATGTGTTTGTCCACCGCATTGATGTGGTCTGTGAATTGTGGTACGTCCTGAGATTTGATTTTCACCCAGGTGTCATCCACATACCTGAACCAATGGCTCGGTGGTGTTCCAGGAAATGAAGATAGAGCCCTCTTTTCCACTTCTTCCATATACAGATTGGCTACTATAGGTGAAACAGGGGAACCCGTGGAACACCCATGCTTCTGCCTGTAGTACTGGCCTTTGTATATGAAATATGTGGATTGAAGACATAGTTCAAAAAGCAGACACACTTGGTTTGTGTTCAGAGAGGTCCTTTTACTGAGAGTGGGGTCATCCTGTAATCTCTTACATACTACCTCCACTGCTTCAGTAACTGGAACACAAGTGAATAGAGATGTGACATCAAATGAAACCATGGTTTCTTCTGTCTCCATAGTGACATCTCTCACGTACTCCACGAAGTCCAATGTGTTCTGAATGTGGTGTTCTGAGCTGCCTACCAACAGGTTAAGAACAGCAGCCAGGAACTAGGAGATATTATATGGGATCGAATTGATCATGAAGACAATGGGTCTTAAAGGAGCACCCTGTTTATGTATCACGGCCCATTGTTAGTCAGTGGTGCTAGTTTTGGTGCAAAGGTCCTGTTTATAAGGTTGGGGAAACCTGCACTCAGTTGAGACTGAAGAGGAGACTTGGATGAGTCTTGAAATATTTCTCCCCCAAAAAACTTTGTCCAGATGAACAGAATCAAATTTCTAGGATTTCCCTACCTGGATTATGGAGCATGCATCGAGACAGTAATGAGCTTTTTATTGTCATCACATGGTGACTTAACTCACTTAACAAACGCAGAGTTGACCGACCTGACAATGATCAGCGTTTCTTGAACCACAGACTCAGAGTTTTCAGTTTCAATTTCAGGGTTAATCCACTCAGAAATCAGATTTTATTAAACGTTTTAATTATAGCGTAAAAATGGCATTATTACTGCTACAGAGTATTCTCAGCACAGTGGTAAGTGTTACATGTTGTTGATTTGTTTCTTCATTGAGATAGTGCTGTGGAAATTACACTGAATTTAGCTTGTAAGCTCTGAGTTATCATTTTAAAAATGTAAATACAATTTTAAAATTTACATAAATAAAAATGTCCTCAGTTTAATTGTAAACACAAACACAGACTGGAGAGCTGCCATTTGTGTTGTGATTAAAATTAAATCTTAACACAGGCTGCCACTGAACTCATGCATTAACCTCAGTGTCCTAGTGGAACATCATTAATGTTGTGCCAACAGCATCTCCAGCATCATCCTCCTCTTCCCCTGGCTAGGAGAAAATCAAACATGCTGGAACATGGTTGCAATGTCTGGGAGAGCTGACCACTATTCAAAGACAAGTCAGACAGTAACAAGCATGGCTACCAAGTTGACTTTATGGTTTTAGTCTCATCTGAACATTTTTATGAGTCTCACTAGTGCAGTAGCTCTTATTGTTGAACTTGAATGAGGGATATTCATGGTCTACATGAAAGAATAGAAAGACCAAGGCTGACATTACACAAGTTATTATCAGGTAAATGGTAATAGTGCAGCAGTGTGTCACCAAAACAACACAAGAGTCTACAGTATCTTGGCCCAAAGGCATATTTAGAGTGGTTTACCATTATCAGGTCAGCATAGGCAGGCAGTGATTGACTCCTTCCCCATGGCCTTACAGGAAGTAGATCATTATCAGTGGTGTCTGCAGGAGATGTTGATTCCTCCAGCTGACTTTCTGGAGTGACTGCACCTCCTGACAAAGAACACAGTGTGTGCTCCTCCTACAGGGATGAGCAGAGTCACAAGAAAAGCAGTCACAGATATGCTCTTTCAAGTTAGCAACACATTTGTTTAATTGGTTGACACATCTTCTAAGTATGAAAATCAAATACAAAAATAGCAATAGAAGTAGTATTTTGTTTCCATTGATTTTAAACCTGCCAGCTTTGATGTACATGAAAAACCAAAGGAACAGCCTGGATTTTCAAAAGTTGAAAAAAAATAATGGTTATGTTAACTTATTTTATCCTCTTCCATTTGCTGTTTGTGTTCAAACCAACCACTCAGTCTGTATGAAATACATTAAGAAGACACAGAAAAAGTTCTAACAGCAGCTTTTTTCTGATTGTTGGTGTATTTAAAAACTCACATGAATGACACAAAAGTAACATTTACAACATTTTACAATCAGAACATTGGGAGCAACCACAAAGCGCAGGCACAAGCCTAGCAGCAGCCTGTTGCAGTCGCTCTCTCTCTTGTTATGTCTTCTATTTAATTTATTTAATATTTTTTTTCTTTTCAGTCTTATTAGTGAAATGTAGTAACTAGTTTAGTTCTGCCCTCTTAAATCATGTTGTTCGAGAGAGTTTTTTTCATCATTTTCATACTTGGGATTATACTTGCAGTCCTCCGTAAGACCAGTGTGCAGCGGCTGCATCACCGTGGAGCCAGCTATGTTTACACCCATGATCAGCTGATTGCAATGAGAATGGCCAAGATCAAGGACTTAACTTTTTCCAGGACTGTTTACGTTAACAACAGGTGAAGCCATCCTAGTAACTTTTGTGTGAAGGAGCGTGTCTGTAGCCCTGATATTGAACTGTTGGTTGTGGGACTGCATCGATATTATTTACCCAGAGAGTTTTCTCACACCATATTGATCGCGGTTTACATTCCTCCATCCGCTAAGGCTGCTGTTGCGTATGACGTCATATAGTCGCCTCCACCCTACAAACCACCTTGACACCCTCTTTATTTTCTCTGGAGACTTTAATTATGCCAATCTCAATAAAACACTTCCCACATTCACCCAGTTTGTGAGCTGTCCCACCAGGGGGGAGAAGATACTGAACCAGATGTATGCTAATGTAAAAGAAGCATACAGTTCCACTGCCCTTCTGTCCCTGGGCAAGCCAAATTACAACCTGGTTCACCTCCTTCTACAGTCCACACCTTTGGTTCAAAAGCAGCCTGCCACTGTTAAAACTGTAAAGAATTGGACAGTGACAATACTGCCCTGCAGGCGTGCTTTGAAGTCACAGACTGGAAGACTCTTTTTGAGTCTTTTGCTTTGTTCCCATTAATAAAAAACCACGTCCCACTGTCCTCAGTGACTACAGACTAGTAGCTCTGACTTCACACAGTATAAAGGCCTTTGAGAAACTGGCCCTGGAGTCCTTCCAACCTCTGATCAAACCACCACTTGACCCCCTTCCAGTTCGCCTACCAGCCCCAACTTGGAGTGGACGATGCCATCACACCTACACCCACCTGGACAAACCTGGTGGCTCAGTGAGGATAATGTTTTTTGATTTCTCCAGTGCATTTAACACCATCTGGTCTATCCTGCTGGGAGAGAAATGAATCAAGAGGGCTGGTTCAGTTCTGGGTGTAGAGCTGGACCCACTACACGTTGTGGCTGAGAGGAGGATGCTGTGCAAACTCCTCTCAATCCTGGACAATCCTTCCCACCCACTACACAGTGTCCTGGCTGGACAGAGGAGCATGTCCAGCTGGAGACTGAGCAGCATCAGGTGTTCCATCGAATGCCACAGGAGATCATTTCTGCCCGTGGCTGTAAAACTCTACAATTCCTGCCCCCCTCTGTAAAGGGGAGGGGGTGCAACAATCATAATTGTTCATTTATGTCATTACTGTCCTTTTCCATCCACTATTAGATTTCTTTGTTCTTGTTCTTTTTTGTTTTTGTATATTCTGTGCTTTGTGTATTTGTGTATTAGTATTATGTACTGAGTAATTTGTGTTGGTGCTGATCTTTTTTGTTTCTAGTTGTGGTTCTTTTCTTTCTTTCTTTTTGAACTGAGAGCAGCTGTAACAAGGCAAAACACTTTCCCTCTGGGATTAATAAAGTTTTTTCAATCTTGAATCTACATATTATGTTATATACTGTAAATAGAGTGTACATACACACATACATGTAGTACCTGCAGAATCTCTTCATATGACTGCCTAATGGAATCTTGCAGAGGTGTGTCCCTCTCTCCAGCCTCCTCTGCCTTCCTCTTAGCCTGTTTTACCTCCTCTCTGAGCTTCCTCAGCCTCCACCTGGCTCTGGCAAGTTCTCTCTCATACTCCTCCACCTGGCTTTCCTTCTGCACCTCCTCGGCTTGTAGAGACAGGATCTGGCAAGAACCCAGACCAGTATGTTAATAGTTTAAAGAAAATTTAATCGAACCATGACCTGCTAGTGATACTGGAAGTGAAAAATAAATAAAAGTATCAGCACAGAAATCATATTTGGGTTACACAGCAGATGTCCCACTTTGCTGATTCTGCAAACACCAGCTGCTCTAATTAATTTTCAATTTAACAGTTGAAGTTCTAGTATGATTATCAGATGTCTTAGCCACAGGAAAGATGTAAGTGCTATTCTCAAGACCCATTCATAACATAAATGAAATTTTCCATTGGCCTGCAATTAAAGACATCAGTTTCTTTGAAACAGTTGTGATCCAGTCAGATTCCAGTGAAACTTGAATCTACAAATACCAATTCTGTGTACCGTATATGCAACAACCCGATATTTTGGTGCTTGTAATACTGTTTTCAGCTTGTTTGTTTGACTAAATGACTGGGGTAGTCCAATACTTAAGTCTATAAGGGCCTAAATAGGGCCTAAAAGGGTGTAAACAGTTTGTTTCCATTATTCAGTTTCACAGTGTTTCCCCTAGGTTTCAGTGTTGGGGGGTGGGGGGGGTGTTAGCCCCTTTTCTATTTCCCCAGCACACAAGGATAGCCTGTGGATCCTGAATCTGTGTCTGGGACAATTAATAAACATGAATAATTAATAAAGTTGGCACTGTGGACACCTGCATAAATGCGCACAGACATTCTCACTGTGGAAATGTTCATACAGATTATTACAGTTTACTCAATGTTTCTAAACAAATTCTACATACAGCTGGAAGGTTCCAGACTGTAGAAATACATTATTTAATGTTAGAAACATAACAACACAACAAGGAAAATGCACTAAAGTCATATAAATAGATGGTTTCGTTTGCCTAATATCAGCTGTACAATGGTAAATATAATTGGAAAAAAATTTGCGCCGCTCCTGCGGCCAGTGTGTGTGTGTGTTTTGCTCTTTATGCTTTAAAAGTCATATTTCCCAACACGCGCTCTCTGTGTGTGTGCGCTTGCATCTTTGTGTGAGTGCATTGCGGCAGAACTCCGCTGCGTGATATGGAGATCTGAGGAGAATTGTAAACGTGAGCATAGAAATGACGCCGTCATGTAAATAATATAAACAACATGAGGCTGTTTAGTTAGCTTAATAAAAGAACAACATACAGACCTGTTCTATAGGAAAGGAAACATGAGATAACTTCTAATGTGATCTGGCGCTGTACAGAAAATTGAATGAAATAAAATTAACTTGTCTTACACAGTCTTGGGGGGCGGGTGATGCCGTTGGGAGGGCGGGGCGCCCCCCTTGTAGGGGAAACACTGAGTTTCCAATAAAATAATAGTGCTTTTACTACAACAAGCTACATTAAAAGTTAAAGGATTCAGACCTTTTTAAAATAATTTGTTAATCATTGTATTCAGTTTTATTTACATTTTGATTTTCACAGCATCATAACTTTCCTGGTTATGGGGTTGTACAGTACATAACAACAACAATAATTATTCCAGTGAATATTACTGTTCTGATTACTCTAAGAGTTATGTTGTTAACAGTAAAGCACATTTATTTTTGGAATCCTGTATCCGTTGTGGTTTAGTCAGAAGATCAGGTTATTTATTTATTCATTATTTATTGATTTAAGAAGTATTCATAGCATTAAAAGTAATGGAGAACAAACTGTAAAGTAGCTGTTCATTATTACCTGCTGACTCTCTTCATAGCAGAGCTGCCTGGTTGCCTTTATTTGCTGTATCAGCTTCTCTTTATGTTTGTCTAATTTATCCAGAGTCTCCTCCAGCTCCTTGCGGTCCGACTGCTGCTCCTGAAGCTCCAAGTTCTCAACAGTAAGTGCACTCTCCAGCTCCTACATCAAACACACACACACACACACACATTTGTCTTGATGCACTCCCTAACTCCTTGCCCTAACCCTAACACCTAATCTTAACTCTGAAAATGCTCTTTGAACTTATGAGATCTGGCTAAAACGTCAGGACTTTGTATCCAACTGATGGTGTCTCTCTAATAACTTCACAAAAACACAAACAGTTTACCATTACAAAAATACAAACAAGGTATCATAACAAACTATACAGATTAGGATAGTCTAGTATGTGTCAGCAGTCATATCCTGTCTTTGTCTTTTTGTGTCTTTCTCGCCATGTTTTTCTGTTCCTCTCTCACCTTGGCCACACCCCTCTCTCCACTCTCACTCCCTGATTGTTCCCAGGTGCCTCGTGTTACTAATCAGCCCCTTCACTATTTATGTCCTGCACTCTCCACCTCCCCTTGTCAGACCATACTGCTATTTCACTGCCTCTTTGTGTCATCGTCCGTAAGTTGGTTTGGGTTCAGTTTCTGTTCTATCCTTTATCTTTCCCTCATCTCTTCCACTCCATCTTCTCTCCTCGTCACCATTTCTCACTCCCATCTCACTCTAGTGTTTAGTTCCTTTCTCCACTTTTCATCGTTCCTGAATTCAAGTGTTTATTTCAGTATTGTAGTTTTTGCCTCCTCCTGGAGTGATCTTCTGTTATTTATGTATTTATTAAAGTTTCTTTGTTTGAACCCTCTCTTGTCCTGGTCTGCGTTTGGGTCCACCATTTTGTGCATGATACTAACAGCATGTGGTCAAATATACTCAAAACCTTAAACCAAGTCATCACCCTAAAATTCAATTCCAGGGTGATGACCTGATGATGATTTAACATTCAGTTTGTGGCGTGGCATCACTCAGACCACCCACTTTTGACCCCCACTGTATGAGTAATACATGGCAGATTTTTTGGATTTCTAAGAAGACAAGAGTGACATGTGATGATAAAACAGGAATGCAGGCATACAAATGGTGAGAAAGGAGCACTGCTTGTTGTGGGGAGAGCACCAGTTTCAATGTGACCAGTAGACACAAAAACTTAGCATACAGTAACTGTTAGCTTTAAAGGAAGGATCAGCTAGCCTTTGCATTACAATGACTATTAATCAAGTGATTGAATTTTTGCAGGGTTTCTTGTCTTCTGTCTAATTTGCTGGAGCGCTATTCCCTATATCATTGCATCTTAACCAATACTTTCCGCTTTGTTTAGAATCAAACTAGTGTCGGTACCCTCATGGTTTCAGTGCAAAAAGTGACTGCTAGTAGCTCATGACTTAAAACATAGAAGATAAAAATGCATCTTTTTGCACAGTACTCAGACTAACAATGGTCCATAAGCCATTATATGCAACATACAGATGTTCTACAATATGTATATAGCCAAATAATTGCATGGTGCAAGTATCCCAATTTAACCTGAGAATAAAAATGTTGTGATATTTTGTGAGTGATCATTAATGAGCAACAAATCAAATGAGCTTTAACCAGCTGGTTTTCCAGATTTGTACTGAGCACATAGATCTACATGTGTATCTGAGACTAGTCTCACACTGCATCAAGCATTGTGACATCACATGAAAGCATCATGGGAAATGCAGTGATGGAGGAGTCACAAACTAGAATACACATGCACACTTATGATTTATGTCATGTCCTCATTGGTAATATTTACAACTTCAAAGAAATATGATTCAAAATGAACACACACACAGATGTATAAAACACACCAGCGCTAGGTGCTGCGGTCTTCTTACTCTGATCTCGGCTGCCTTGGCGAGGACTCTCTCATCCATTTCTACAACATCTGTGTCCCTGGGAGACGACCAGCAAAGAAGACAGGAGTGTTTAAGGAAGGAGGATAGGGAGCACTCGTTCTTCCAGTCTTCCTTGGCTCCATCATGCCCTCCTTCCCATGATCCTTCTGTTTTTTCCTGCTGCCCTGCTGACTCCTCCATTGCTGCCCTTGCTTAGTCGCTACACTGCAGAGGAGGCGGAGCTGCATCGGTGAACGTGTGTGTGAGTGTGTGCGTGTCCATGGTGAGCAGTGCATTCAGGCAGAATGCACCAATGTGAAAATGGAAAGAGAGAGGGGGATGAGTCAAACAGAGAGGGAAAGCGGTTGAGTAGAAGTGTGTTTTTTCTCTCCTCTAGTCTCCTCCATTCTCCTCCATTAATGCCTTTCATTTTCTCGCTTCTTTCCCTTACCACCCTGCTGTTTTAGTCCACACGCATTTTCACCTCATCTTCTATTTCCCCCTCCCCCTCCATCACATCACTGTCCACTGCAGTATACATCAGTCCACATGCACACACTGAAAGCAATGGTTGAGCCATTCATAAAAATCCCAGCATTAGCTGTCTTCAAAGGCAAACACTACTAATGAATCAATAATCATGTGCAACCACAGTAAATATGAAACCAGATTATTAACACAAATGTATTATTATTATTACTATGTCATTTTAGCAACCAAAGCTGTGTAAATTAAACACAATGTATAATGTTGTTATGGTGATCATGTCAGCTTATACATTCTGCATCTAAACAGTTCTGTTTGATATAAGCCTAAATTTTGACAGAGTGAAGCAATTTGTAAATTCGAATTGTCATCACACACAGAGAAATCCAAGTTAACCAAAATGCATCTGTACAAATGAAAAAAAATAGTCTTGTCTGTTCACTGGCTGAATAGATCTGTGGCAGGAACAAAAAATAACCAAGAAAGTTCAGTACTGGTGAAAAACTGCTGCGACATGGAACAACTCCTCAATTGGTATTTGCTCATAACTGTATTAATTATGTCAGCATTTATTATATATTACAAGTACTACACTGGAGAGCACACTTTCAGAGCATGAACCACCGCCGTGCCACAGCATATCAGTTGGATTCAAGTCCAAACTTTGGCTAGGCCACTCCAAAATCTTCATTTACACTGTTTAGAAGCAGTGTAAAAGTGCTTTGAGCACCAATAAGGTAGACCTATATAAGTGCAGACCATTTACCATTTAGTTTTTTTGAGCCATTCAAAGGTGGACTTTGGATCATTGTCCTGCTGCATAACCCAAATGCATTTCAGCTTGAGGTCACAAACTGATGGCTGGACATTCTCCTTCAGGATTTTTTGGTAGAGAGCAGAATTCTGGTTCCATCAATCACCACAAGTCATCCAGGTCCAGTTGCAAAGCAGCCCGAGACCATCAGACTACCACCACCATGTTTGATTGTTGTTATCATATTCTTTTTATGAAATGCTGTTAGTTTTATGCCACATGTAACAGGACACACACCTTCCAAAAAGTTCAAGTTTAGTCTCATCAGTCCACTGATATTAATGATAGTAATATTTACCCAAAGGTCTTGGGGACAATCAAGGTTTTTTTTTGGCAAATGCAAGATGAGCCTTTGTGTTCTTTTTGGTCAGCAATGGATTTCACTTTGAAACTCTTGCTGGCACCGACAACAGTTACAGAGCCAACAGTAAATTATTCAGTGGCTACAGCAGAATATTAGATGCTATGTATTTGTCTGTTAAAATACTTTCAAAGAAGTTCCATAACAATCCTGTTTATTATGGTCATCTGAAGATGTGTTGCACATTTCCCTGTAGCTTTGTAGTATTGTTTTGTATTTAACAAGTTACAGCTGAAACTTTTTGAATTTTTGAAATTATTCAGTTAATTTCGTATTTCATGAATTAAAACTGAAAAATGTTGTGAGTTATTGAAATTATTTACTTTATAATAAATAAATTGAGTAATATTTGATTTATCTGGCCGTTTTGTCTCGCTTAATTGATGCGCCTTATAATCCGGTGCGCCTTGTTTATGAAAATTGACACAGCTATTTATAGTGCGCCTAATGATCCGGTGCGCCTTATGGTCCGAAAAATACGGTATATACACACACACACACACACACACACACACACAGTGAGCGATAGACTTTCATCGTCATAATAATATATAGATATATCTATCTATAGATCTATCTCGAGAGAGAGAGAGCGAGAGCGAGAGAGAGAGAGAGAGAGAGAGATTTGGGATGGGCCTAAGACTGCTAGAGCTTTCTGCAACAGGAACTAGAGGTACCAACCTTTTGCAAGGACATTTTCAATTTAAATCTCTTCCATATAGCAGAGTTGACAGAACCACAGTTATTTGTAACCACTGCAAAGCTGAATTTTTCTATGACCGGAGAACTTGGAGTCTGATGCATCACTTAACTACAATACACACCGTTGATGCAGCAAATCACCCAAACAACGGACACCAACACAAACAATTAAAGGAATCATGGCACTCGTGTTTCTCTTAGTGACAGCACTCAAATTAACAACTGTTTAAAAAAATGCTTTTCATGTGATTGACGTGACAGATTTTGCAGCGTGCGCTCTCTCTCTGTGTCTGTGTGTGTCATTGGTGTGTACAAGATGGAGGACCCAAACGCAGACCAGGACCAGAGAGGGTTCAAACAAAGAAACTTTAATATAAAATAACATAACATAACAGAAAACAGTGTAGAACAGAAAATCACTCCCAGAGGAGGCAAAATCAGTACACTAAAATAAACACAAAAGACAGGGAGATAGGAGAATGGGTGAAGGAACTAAATACCAGCAGAGGAAGAAAGTAACATGGAGACAGAGTGAACAAAGGCGAGGAAGAAATAGGGGACAGAACAGAAACTAAACCCAAACCAACTTACCTGAGTGAGGAGAACACCTGAGAAGGTGAATGATGGGAAGACGAAGCAGAGACCAGGATGATGACTGCTGAGACAACAGGATGAACTGACAAAGGAGAGTGAAAAGTGCAGGACATAAGTAGTGAAGGGACTAATTGGAAATGAAGTGCAGCTGGGAGTGAAGGACTGATTAGAAACAAGGAACACCTGGGAGCAATCAAGGAGTGAGAGAGGAAAGAGGGGCGTGACTAACGTGAGGGAAGAACTGAAAACGCATGTGTGCGCATGCGTCAACTGGCATGCAGCCTTCTCAGTTGCTCCCTTCTTTCATGTACTTTTTAAAAACTTTTTCATTTGTTTTCTTCGTTTTCCTTTTTTTTCTTTATTAGTGCTTGATTTTTACTCTGTGTTTAATTTGTGCCCTTTCAATCATGTGGGTTGAGAGAGTTTTTTTCACTGTTATTGCCGTAGAACTGTTTCTCTCATTGAGGATTGGGACCGTGGCACAGCATCTCCGTACAGACTTTGTTTACACCAGGGATCAGCTGATCGCGCTGAAGCCGGCCGGCTTATCGGGCAGACGTACGGATATACCCACTGAAATCTGGAGAAAAACACACCGTGGATGCAGAGGTGGAGGACAGAAGAGAAGAAAGAGAGAGACGGTGAGACAACAGAGGCTTAAAGAAGAAGAAAGTATAAGCCATGTCTCCCGTCTATTATAATGGGTAACGTCAGGTCACTGGTAAATCAAATGGACGAATTAACAGCGTTAGCCCAGAGTCAGGGGGAGTACCGGGAGTGTAGCTTGATGTGTTTTTCTGAATCATGGGTGCACCAGGATATTCCAGATGACAACGCATCTATTGAGGGCTTTCACAGTAAGCGAAAAGGAGGGGGGCTTGCCGTTCTTGTCAACAACAGGTGGTGTAACCCTGCTCACATTTTAATCAAAGAGCAGATCTGTAGCCCGGACATTGAGCTGCGTTGGACTTGTATTATTTGCCCAGAGAATTTTCTTATGTCATCTTAGTGGCTGTTTACATTCCTCCCTCTGCCAACCCCATAGCTGCTTGTGACATCATTCACTCTGCCATAGCCCAGTTACATTAGACTCAGCATCTGAGTGCTTTTATCGCTGTCTATGGTGACTTCAACCATGTCACCGTGGACACTACACTTCCTACCTTCACACAGTATGTCACCTGTACCACCAGAGAGGAGAAAACTTTAGATCTACTGTATGCCAACGCTAAGGATGCATACAGCTCCTCCCCCCTTCCCCC
>JAUBNQ010000009.1:2050066-2068187 GCA_032353495.1 Ctenopoma kingsleyae | reverse complement strand
CAGTTCCTTGAAGACATCTTCAAGGAACTGAAACAAGTCCATTTGCCACTGAATAACCTTTTTTTTGGGATACAGTGATTAACTTCTCTAGTTTCTGCCTTCTCTCAACAAATATACCGATATGCTTTTTGTGTTGAAATTCAAATAAATTAGGGTTTTCTAGTGAGTACAAAATAAGGGCGATCTAGCTCTAGAGGAGAAATCACACTTTGAATTCCCAAGTCTATGGGAGAGAAAATGGTATTGTATGGACATTTGGACACGCAGCTCAAGAACTGTAAGTCCTGTCACTATGAAAAGCATACGTGTGGAAAGAGGAAAAGTCATTTTTTTGTGTACAATTTGTTTATGAAAGAGGAATGTTGGCTGAAGAGGAGGTGAAAACAAGCAAAAAAAGTTGATAAAAGTTGAAGGATAGACCTTACAGTGGCATCACACACTCTAAGAGGTGTGAAAATTCCCCAATACACACTAATAGTCTTGATTTTTGCTCTGACGTGTAATATGAATTACGGGAATGATGTCTTTCTAAACTCTGCTGCATCAGTTCATTTGCAACAAGTGGACTTCAGGCAAGTTCTAAACACATCAGGATGATCAAGGATAATTAAAGTATGCACCTGAGCACAGTTTAGAGGCACAACAAAAGGTCTGTTTACTAAATAAATGATTGCAGCATTTGATTTGAAAAAAACAAAAAAAAAGTATGTTTTCACTTTGTCATTATCGATTATTGATTGTAGACTTTTTTAGACATTTAAAATGAAATCACCAACACAATATATTTTCAAAATATATTTTTTGTATATTTATAATTTTATATATTATACTTAATTTGTTTCTATTGTTGCAGTCTTAAAAAGTTGAGTATTTTATGTTTAAGTATGCACTGAGATGTTTCCTAGCACTGATTGATTTGGCAGTAACCCTTGTTGGCCCTCAAAGGGCACCTCTATCCACATCCACAGAAAGAGCTATCAATAGCTCAGCATATGTCCGACCATCTATCACTGCGTCTGTCCTGTCTATGAGTACAGCTCTTTGGCTCTGTCTGTGTGCTCAGCCCACTATGTGCTGAGTGCTCTGGTCAAGAAGAAGTCAACAGGCTGACAGGGAGCGTGCTAGAGGGCAATCGACCTTGAAAAAGCAACTGGCCTTCGGCCGCTTACACCCTGAAAGACACAGTGTGACCCAATGGGCTGGCTGGCCACAACTTTACCCTCCCCCTCCCACTTATAAACACCAACACCATCAGTTAGGGTAGCCTAATATTACCCTGGTCCATACACTCACATAATCACACTGCCCCACCATGACCCAACAATGTGCTCCCAGGCCACCTTAACCCCCACCCTTCAATTCTCCTCACTACTCATAGATCACTGCTGACACATCAGCAATTGAGCTGGGGTAGATAAGGGTCAGCAGATGAGGCATCAGAGCCCCGAATCCACTGAAAAGTCAAGAACAAACACTGTGTGTCACCATGCAAGACCTGTTGGCTCTGCTGTCTCTCATTTCCTTGTTTCCCCTGTTATCATGTCGCTCAGTCCATCTGCTTAAACCCAGACAGGACTTTTGGGTTGAGATCAACACATCAACTCTTCAGGGATAAAATATCAAATCGTCAGTGAAGCGGATAAGGCGAAATACTCCAAGTCTCATTACCTCTAAATATTAACAGCTCTCTGTTGTGATGTGATTGTATCTATTCACCTGTATGCTACAGTTTAACCCCATACTAATCCTGTTTATGTTTATCTACATATGAAAATAACAATGCTTGTCTTTTTTTGATCTGTTGAATCAATGTTATTCTTGGTGTGCAAAAATTCTTATGTCTCCCAATCATTCTATAGCTGCCGCTATCTTTGATGTGCACGGTTAGAGCAACAGGTGATCTGACTCACTGACTCTCGATCTCGTAACTGTTGCAGCTGCCTGTTCTGTCCACTGCAGACACAGAGATCAGAGGAGAATAAATAAATGCAACCATGTAGAGACAGAAGTGACATAAGATACATAACATGAGGCTGTTTAGTTAGTTTAATAAAAGAACAAGGTACAGACCTGTGGTTATACACAGCTGGATCTGGACTCTGAGAACAACTAGTTTTTCTATAATAAACTAGATAAACGTTAATGTCCTGGCAAATAGCTTTGGTTTTCTATTTGATTTGATTACATTACATTAATGTTTAAGTTGAGATTTACAAGAAATATTTAAGTGCTACTGTGTAAAGGAAATACTGCTGATAAAAAACATCTTGTGTTTGCAGACTAAATGTTATTGCAATTTTGTTCATATAGCAGTACATTTGAAATAAATTAAAACTAAATTTAAAAAACTACTTTTGAATTATTATTATATTTATTAATCGCAGAAAAATAATGAGATTAATCCCGACTAAAAATTGCCCAGCACTAAAAACTACATAGAGAGGCATGTATGGTAACATTAACAGTTAACATTGATGGTTGACAGCCTCCCTAATTGGACTTTTTCCCTCTGATACCAAAAATATGAACAAAATAAAATGTAAAATTTAGCCGACTCAAACTATCAGTAATCTTATTGTAAACTTGTGGTTTTTTTTATGAAAGTCAGGGGGTTTATTCCAACTGTATTGTTGCTGTCTAATTTTCATCAGGTTTGTGGAAGCACTTGATCCATTCATATGTAGTAGTAATGGGAGAGATGTATCTTTACTGCAATTTTCTGCTTATTAGTGGAACAGTCAACAAGAAGAACAAGAACAACCTTTTCATTTTATAACCTTGGCGAAAAAGGTTTTTAACACAAAATCTATTATTCATCCCTGTTTCCAATGATAAAGTGAATGCAGCTCATTTATTAAGTAAAAATACCAAATATTTTCTGTGTCCAGCATCTTAATGTTTAACATTTGATTTGTTGTACTTGAAAGATAGAAAGTGACTATGTGTTGTTGTTTTATTGATTGCTCATCTGATAATGCTCGCAGCTGAATGGTTCTTCATATCTGAGATGTACAGTGTGTTAGATGATGATGTTTGACATTTTATAGGTTGAACAATTGATTTAAAATTAATAAACAGACCAATCAATTATGAAAATAGCCATCAGCTCCCACTTTACTTTAAAATAAAAGCACTGTATGAATGTTTTTCCCCTCACTGTTTAAGGTTCAAAAGCTAGAGAAACTAAAAGATTGGTGTTTCAATAAAAAGGAGAGAACACGTTGTTAGCAGGACATACAAGTGTGATAAATTTCCGTTCGTCTTTTGTCAGTGAATACGTCTGGGCCCATATGCTGGACTACAAAGCTACGTGAAAGACGCATTTAAAAAGTCAGGCCTACCACATTAAAGCCTATAACAATCTCTGTTCATGGTAAGTTATCACTCTCAATTAATCACCTCCCACAATAGGATTTCTGATGTGTTCAAGCCCCCTGAAAGCTGCAGGTCAGGCTGAGGGCAGACTGACTCTCAGTTCTCCATTCTCCATCCTCTCACTCCCCTTTCACTTCATCACAACTCTCTGAAGAGCCTTTACATTTTTCTTATTCCTCCAGCTCTCTAAAAGAATGACAGAGTGGAGCATCACAAAATCCAAAACAAACACAGAGAGATAGATGTAGCTGTAGAGATGTGGGGCTTTATGTGGTGCTAAGACCTCTGTAGTCTGACTGACTGAGTGACTGGCTGACTGTGAGCCTTTTTGCCTGATTAAAACCCCTCCCTGGTCATTCCACTGTGTTTCCACAGCCTATGTTAGCCTGTGAATAGTATTGTATTGTTAGGGCTCTCCCCATTCCTGCACTGCTGAATGGGTTTAACCACTGGTTTAGATTCAGTTACACGGCTTTGGCTGAAAGTCTCCCCCTCCCACCGCTTTGGACTCCATGGTTCCCCTGGCTGACCTGTTTAGAAACTGCCGTGGAAATGTCATGTTGCCCCTCCCATGGGCTGGACCCGACATTCACTTTGATAAGTAACAGAAAAAAATGACTTAGGATGGGATTAAACCAATGGCTCTTTTTGGAACCACAATAAACTGCCAATTTATGGTTGAACATGACAGTGTGGTGATGTAGCGCTGTGAAGTCGAGGATCCAGTGTTTCACTTCAATCAATGATGAGCACCGGTGGAACATTAACTGTTAAATCGGTAAAATTGAAACATTTTTAACACAAACAGGACCTTTGGATTTATTAATTTAAGAGTGACATTTCATCTCTTATGATGATTGACATGTAACTTCCACTGAATAGTTTTTGTAGTATACATTATAATCAAATATAGACGAAATGCATGGATGTTAACTATGAAATGATACATGAGCAGTAGAAGATTACTTTATAGATAACGCTTTTACAACTGGTTTGGAATTTTGCAGTTAATTCCAGATGTTATGTATCACAAAATTGATGCAAGGGTTTAATTTAACATGAGAATGCAGAGGTATAAGCTCAGTTGTGTTAATTGACAAATCATTCAAATATGATGTGCAGTTAGTCATGAATTGATTCCTGTGAAGGTTCTCAGTCATCCAGGTCATGGTTATCTCAAAAACGTCAGCCAGACTTAAGAAAGTCCTCTGGAATGGAAGGGTGAAACGTAGTCAAGGAACTAAAACAAGTCCAGTTGCTATTGGAAAAAACCTTTTTTGAGATCATGAATTGATTCATCCTCCTAAGAGCCTAGTCTGTCTAGGAAATGATTTTAAGCCAAAGCCATTTCCATTTGCATTTGATGTTGTGTTTTATTTTTATCCAAGTTAAGACAATGGCAGCATGAGGCAAATGATCAGTGCTCACTTCTTCTCACTTTCTCTTCTTTAGAAGATGAATCTGTATTAGAAATGTGTTTTACCACCATGTATGACATCCTGTATCTTAACATTAGCAAACATCACACATCTGCATAATTTGTTTACTGAAGCCTCTAACAGACAATTACTATGTTGAATAATGAACTCACCACTGTTTCCTGGCTACTGCAGTCAGGCTTTGAGTGAAAAACTGAACAGTAACCTTTCATGGCTGTGTGGTGCACAAACAGAGGAATGGCAATAAAGCTCTGTGAAGGAATGCTATGAGAAGCTATGAGAAAACAATCCCTCACTAATTTAATGTGGCAGGGCCTCTGTTGAACTGTATTTGGAAGTTTGATGGCCCCCTGCTATGTAGTAGGTTTCCAATACAAACTGCCAAGAGACAAACAACACCCGTTTCTGTATGATTCTTTAAAGAACTGGGGACTTGATAAAATAACTGCAAACACACATACACTAGTGTTTCCTAAAAACACAAATTGAAATGTACACTCAGACACTAAATTTCCCTCAGTCAATTTCCCATCAGCCCCCGGTGCATTGGAATAGGACAAGCCTATAATCAATTAGCCGTTCTCTCTTCATGTGGCTGTCAATTAGCCTGCGTTAGTTTACTTAGTGATCCAATACACACCCTCCACCTCTGCTCACTACATTATTTACAACTACTAACCTAATAACAACAATTTTATTGACATTTATTAGACAGAAGACACAAGCTCCAACTCTTGGCACAACATGATGCAGCCTCAATAAAAGCAGAACTCTTCTGACTCTTGACATGTGGATTCTAATGTAGAGAAGCAGCTTTCACTTGAAGTTATGTCATTAAAATCTGCTCCAAAACAGCCTCATTACATTTTCTGCACCTGTGGATCAAGTAGACTGCTGAATTTAAATACTGCCATATTTCACCAATGTGGTTACAGTGACACAGAACATTAATTTTAATCAATACCTTGATCTTGATCCAAGATTTTTATCTGGACTGTTTTCTCATAAAAGAACAATTCATGAGTCTTTGTTGCCCGACCTGAATAGAAAAGTGTGTGGAATAGTGCCACAAAGTGAAACTTTACAAAAAAAATTATTGAAATCATAATTGAAACACTGCAGCATCCCCTGAAAGATTCATTAAGGGCATTTGTGGTGGATTTACTGTATGATTCTGCACTTATTCTATGTGCTACCTTATCTACTATAAAGTTGACACACAAGCAGAATTAAAATTCTACATGACTGTTTCTGAGGGTATAAATTCCAGTGTGCTTTGTAAGGTGTTTGCAAACAGACTCAAAGATCCATTAAATGGTCAAATCCTCAAACACTTGAGGTGAGTTCATTTAATTCTGCGCAGTTGTAAACACAGAACACAATGTAAAAGAAGAAAAGCTTCATCCTTGGCTACAGCTTGACACAATTGTAATAGTAGTAATAATAATAATAATGTGGTTATGTTTTATGAGGCATTTTGTGTCCTTCAGGCTGCTCTCACACACCAGAGTGTCTCCATGGATACTGACTTTAGGTATATTTTACAGCCCGTTGAATCATCTCAGGAGGGTTTCCTACTTCGCGTCTGCCTCTCCTTTCACAGCCGTACTCTATTGGCGTGCAAGAACAACACATACAGTGTCGGCACCGAGGCTCGCTGTAAAAGTAATTGGTTTCATTGGAAAGTGGATAAATAGCAGTGGCTGGTTGTGGATGGCTTCCTGCCGAGTTTGACCACTCCTGGGTTAATCGCATTCCCTCTGAGGCTGGAAGATTTCCCAGTCACTATTGGCCACCAGCCACTGTAAGCTCTGACTTACTGCAGCCGGCTGGGATTTAGCTGCAGGGAAAGGAAGAGAGAAGAGTTAAATAGATATTTTTATTCTTGTGATGAGGACAAAATGAGGTATTGCTCCTGTTACCCCTATATCAGTGCTACCTCTTTTATACAGATGTGGGGAGTTCAGCGTGTTTCAGGTTTACTGTATTTAGGGAGATTCTTTACATTTTCAGTCAAATTAAAATCATCTTTTAGCATTTTGACTCATGAACACTGCTTGCTGTGAGCATATTGTCTGTTTTTACATCATTTTCACACTTTCTGCACTGTTGTTACACAGTTTTTAGAAATGGAGACAGTAAGATTGCAGGTGATGTGTGCATAACTGGTGAGGCTATGAGTTCAACAACTACCAACAGTTCACACTATTAATTTGAGCTGGGCTCCTTCTTCTCACCAATTAGACAACTTTATCTGCTTGATTACTAACTTTTGCCATTTCTTGTTTATTGTGCTTTCATAATAACTAATAACCTGAAGGACTGTGCAGAAGAAAAGAGAGAAAAGATGAAGAGCTTAGAAAAGCAGGGAATGATATGGCTGGGGAGAGCAGAGTGACTTGATGAGTGAGTCAGGGTTTGTGTATTGTTTATTACTCTGCTGACAAATACAAAACTCATACAATCGTAACTAATATGCAATTTCCCCTCTACTGTTTCATCACGTTAATACAGGACTAAATGCTCTTATTTTGCAACCCAGTTTTATCACAATTTTATTCCTGTTCCTACTACTGCAACTACAAATAGGTCAACAAGTTTGTCCATTGGAGAACTGCCACTTGTTAACGAGAGATGTGACTCTGGTTTATAGTGAGTGAAAATCTGAAGCTTATTCAAGTTTCCACTGCATCAACCAAATAAGCTTTGCAGTCTTCCCAGCTCCACCAAAAATAAGCTGCTATTTAACACCATAAACTCCGTATTTTCTGTAAGCAGGCTTTTGTTTTTGATTGATTTGACGTCCGTATAATGCTGACTTTCTCCATCCCATCGGCTGACTGAAACGGCCTTTTTGTGCCACTTGACTCCGTCTCTCACACACAGCTGCATTTGTCTTGCAAATCCATCCCCGCTGCGCCGCACTCAGACGAGGAAAAGAGAGCAGTCGGACATCAGTGAAGTTCAAGCCAGCGAACAAGCGGAGAGGCTGTTCCATAGCAGCCGCTTTTGTCGATATGAAAACGGAGAACTGGTGAAAAATGATGCATGCTTTTACACCTCTGAATCCTGGCAACTGACAGAGCAAGGGGTGGGGATGAGGGGTAAACACTAAAAAAATACGTTCCCTTCCCTGGAGGCTAAAGTCAGTGTTGGAGGTGAACAAAAGAGCCCCGGTCTAAACGGGATGAGTGTCCTCTAGAGCACGACGGGGATCAGCAGCGCAGAATGTAGGAGATGGATGGAGACGCACACGTACAAATGTCCGTGACTGAAATTAGCATATTAGTAATTTATCACATTTTTGTTGAGTTATTCAGAGATTTTTAAAGAGTTAAAAAAAAAAAGGAAATCGATCATTTTTCAGTGCGTGCGTGTGTGTGTGTGTGTGTGTGTGTTGCTCGCGGAGGAATCTTTTCTACAGAATATTCAGTAATGCATGGATTACTGCTATAAAGGCCTGATTTCATTAGTGTTCGCCTCAAAATGCAATAAGTGGCTAAATACCTTTTGTCTTCTGCCTTGAAATCCGCGCTGAAATCAGCTCAGCTTACTCTGCTTCATTTCCATATCTTTTCAAATGAGCTTCCTCGTGAATAGACTGTAATATTTCATGATGGGGCACGCAAAAGCTGTGCACAATGCCTCTCATATCCACATTGCTTTCAGTCGCAACAAAGATCATAGCAAGACGTCTTTATGGCTAATTCACTGAAAGGCGCATCTCCCGTCCTCCGGCGCGGAGGTCAACCCGCCGTGTTCCGTCCACCAGGGGGGTTTTCAGAAGCCAGAGGAGACCAGCTGGCTCCATAACACGACAGCAAACACTCATTTTACCGATATAAACATTTTGTTACAGTATTTCAAAGGTAAGAACCTAAATAGTATTTAAGCTCCGACTGTTTTGAGGTTGTGGATGACAGATCTTGCAGGA
The DNA here is from genome assembly GCA_032353495.1 of Ctenopoma kingsleyae. Classification (NCBI taxonomy): domain Eukaryota; kingdom Metazoa; phylum Chordata; class Actinopteri; order Anabantiformes; family Anabantidae; genus Ctenopoma; species Ctenopoma kingsleyae. Next base: position 2,059,439 of record JAUBNQ010000009.1, on the reverse strand, counting down.
GAAATAAGCAAAAAAACTCATCAAACCGATCATTTTCTCGTCAGAGCAAAGACAAAAATATAGATTTTCCGAATGACAGTAAAACAACACCTCATATTTAAATGCTCACTTGAAGCCTTTGATGGTGCAAAGAAGTGTTTTCTGTGCTGGTAAAGTGCATCACGTATATCTGCTAGAGGGAGACGCAGCCGAGTGTCAATTGATTTTTCCAGTGCGCGTCAGGCACACCAGCGACGAAACTGGAAACACGCTTTCACGCAAACTTTTACGCATGAATGCTGTGCATCCAAAATCAGAGTTACTGCGAAGAATGACATTTTTACACGAAGTTCCTGACTCAAATTGTAATTTGACAGATTATTGAGATATAAACTTTCACTGAAATTCAGATCTCATTTGTACACTGTAAATGACAACGAGTGAACTTTTGACAACGTCGTTTATTATGAGGGGGGCGCAAGGGGGACATTTCTGATTACTTTGTTTATTTTATTCTAGCCTTCTACGGGACTTATATCGAGTAAAAGCGCACTAACGTCAGTCCCAAGGTGTCTACGTTTTGTCAAGTTTATTCATGTGCCAAGTCAGTCGTTTGGAACAAATCCAAGGTAACGCATCTATCTTCATAGTCAGAAATCTAAAGTAATTTGCCTAAATTATACAACAGTGTGTCATATAGAAATAGAAATATCCTCTAATTATTTACCTACTAATCCTTCTGTCTTAGGCACCCTGAGTTTCTTAATGGGGGAAGCTGCTCGTGCGCGCCAGAGCCACTTGTTACAGGCGCATAAAGTCGGAGCTTTTGAGAAGTTAAATATCCCGGAAAGAACACAAGTTAGTATCTCAAGGGCTTCACGGGCACAAAAGACCAGCGCCTTAGCACCATATGCTTGATGGCTACAGCCGTCCAGCCTTTATTAAAGGCAAAAAGTGGTCCTTTAAAAGTTGGAAAGGCCCCTTTATTTGAGTTAGATGGAGCACTTGCGCACAAAACCAGAAGCGCGCATTGCCATTGACTCGCCCCCTTTCTCTTTCTTTCAGGAGTCTGAGGCGGCACCGTCATCGCCCGTTTCACTCCAACATAAGCTTTTCATCACCCGGCTTTGTTCTCGGTGAAAGTAATGCTGCGAATCAAAGAGATGACAATATTTTCCATCAGCTTGAAGACTCTGGACAAGGGCCCTCGAGCTTTGGCAAAAATCAAGGCCGGTTATTCATCCTGTCACTCCGCACCTGTGGTCCCACATTCAAAGTATACAAACCTGTCCCTATTAACATTAATTATTCACAAACAACACAAAGGCTGAAACAGAGCAGGTTGAAGTCTGTTTATGGCTACTAAATGTTTAATTCCTCTGAAGATGTGCCCAAAGCTTTTTTTGTTTCCCTGGTTCGCAACAGAGAGACTGTCTCTCTTTCAGCCTTGAGTAGCCCTACAGTTTGGATTTTACAATCGCAGCATCTGTTAAATCTTGCGGATGAAAATATGACACAAAACATGGTTAGCAGAGGATTTGTTATATCCTGGTAATGAATGATCAACGCGGGAAACAATGGTGCAGGATGGTGAGAGCCGTATGGTTCCGGGGGCACTGGGGACAGTTTGCTCTCTTGTGGAGAAAGCGCCAGGTGATGGCAAGAAAATCGCCTCTCGGAGAACACACCAAATCCACCTCCTTTCTGCCCTTGAAAAAATAGAATACATAAATTTAATTGGCTTATCAAGGGGCGGCGAAAAGACTTCTGAGTTAATTGGATGGGGGCGCACAAAACAAACGCAGAGACATGTTTAGCCTTTCTGTCCCGCGCTCCGATTTCACATCATTGAAAATGTGTTTTATTATTGCAAAACGTCATGCTTTACAGTTGCTATATTGTCTCCTGGACAAAGGTTGATGGAACATTAAAGACGTGGAAAACGGAGCCAACCCGTCTAGAAGACACTGCAAAGGCCTCTCTCTCTTTGCTTGCTTTTAGACAGCTGCTGTCCAGGGACTCAGGCGCAAGGAAATGAAAAGAGACAAAGTTTGAACTACCAGGTGCATCCCGGAGAACATGGCAGAGACCTATCTGTTCCAGTCAGACAACGAAGCGCTCATAAAGATGTCATTTAGATTGGAAGGTCACATCTGAAAACAAAAAGAGCACACGAGATCATCCCAGCTACCTCCTCCGTATCTCACACCTCCTCCCTCTTTCTCTTCAGACACATATTGGTTACCAGCGGCTCAGACAACCTGCGGAGCAAATGTCTATCCAGTCGCTCGCATGGCACCGCGACTAGGTCAGCCTCAGAGCTGACACACCATGATGCCACGATGACACAGAAGAGCAGGAAATCGGAGGTTATATTAGTGACTTCGGATAATCTGCAGGTCAAGCGGATTTGTGGCTCTAAACGTCTCCTCAGTGCTCTAACATAAGGGTGTGAAGCGGATTTGAAAACATTAAATGCCATTCGGTGTTACTTTCTCATTACTGTGTAACTAATAGCAGAAACATTTACATCTGATTATAACAAACTCACGGATTCACCGACACTGATGCGTAAAAGTGCTGCAACCCTGCAACTACAAGCATAACATGGCTTTCAGTACGACTGACTAGCAGTGTCTACTTCAGCGTGCATGGATAGATACCGCTCCTGTTTGTGTGTCTGAGGCAAACTATTTATTTGACTGCTTGCGACCTTTTACATTTACATATTTACAGGTTACTGCGGTGTTTGATATTTAATTGTAGACAATCACTGTCGCGTTTAAAAAAATCTGAAGACGTTAAATCTAAATCTGGGACAGTTCTGAAAATCTTCTCAATAAAATTATTTCATTAGGTGTCACAGAGGAGCTACGGTGCGCGTCCTGATCAGTATTCTAATTACAGACAGTATAATACTATTAATAACAGCAATAAAATGCACCAAAGTTTAAATTGTAAAGAAAGATGCTTTACGGGATGATGTTTTGTGCTGAAAATGTTACTGCGAAGTTCATGTGTAAGTACAGTGGGATGAATCACAGACTAAGAGCAGCCATCAAGTAAATGTAGAGTCGCCTCCTCTGAGCTTAAGCCATTCAGGCTGTGGAAAGTTGCTTTCTGTTGAACTGATGAACACAGCAACATACACATGTTCCACCTATTGGAACTTTTTCTTCCAGTATAATCCTTGAATTCTGTCATAAATGTTGTTCTCACAACTATGTTATCCTCTCAGAACTACATGCTCCATTCTGTGGCACTGGCACCGCAGCGTCGTCAGGAGAAAGCTCTGTATATACTGTAGGTATGGAAGCGCGCCGCCGTCTATATGGTGAATCAGTAGCCTTTCATCTCAGCGCCGAGCCTTTCTCAACCAAATTACCGCTTAGCTTGGCCCCTAATGTCCAGGCCTGTGGAGAACTAAAGGAAATAAAACCTGTCAGACAGTAAAATGGTGGTGTCCTTTTAGGCCTTGCCAAGCCCGTAGCTGGAGTGACAAGATAGCCTGGAGTATTTCAGTCTGTCCCTTCCGCTTGGCTGCGACCGCACCAAAGGATGTTGAGAGGCGCTCTGCGCTCCGCTAAGACATCAACAGCACAAAGGCGTTAAGGTGTGAAAAATTACAATGCTACCACTGTTTTAACCCCCGGCTCTGCTGCCGCACAGTCAGAGTGGGTCCGACCCTCCTGCCAAAGAGATGAAGTTACCCAGCATTGACTCGCTAACATTTGACTTTCTAATGGCTGTAATAGGATTACATGCTGCTGTCGCGCTGGTAACGAGAAGCGGATGAACTCACTGAGGACCTGGATAAAAAGAAAAAAATCTGGAGCTTTCTGAATCTTCAAATAAGTGAGGATAAAAAGCTCAATCACGTGGCATCAAAAGAAAAAGAAATGTCTAAATGTTATCTGTAAAAACTTCACATATGTAAGAATAAAACTCTTAGAAATAGAAAGATGAGCTGACCCACCTGTTTTGCTGGAGCTTTTTTAAAATCCCAACTGTCACAGTCCTAACATGCGCTTTGCAGCCGCGCTTTGTAGGTCGTCCCAGCCTAATGTTTGCAGTTTTTGGGCCCACATTGTTCATATATGCGGCTGTGTGTTGGTGGTGTGGGGGCGGCCGCAGAAGAGGCCGTGGGGACACGTTGGAGGGTTGCCGCTACCACGGGAAAATCTGTCCTGGCAGCACCTGGCAGCACAGAGCGGCATTCAACAGCCTCCCACTGCCCTGCTGCACGACTGCGTGCGCTGTAAACACCTTCAGCTGTGGATACACTGTGTCTCTTCATTAGCATCTAATTTTCATATTTATGTCGCACTTCTGGCCTTTATTAGTTTTTGTTAATTGTCAACTCTCCTTGTTACAGTGGCTCAGTCCCACATTTAGTTAAAACCACCTTCCAGAGACACAACAAAGTTCTAGGCAATTTTAGGTGTCTTAACAATATGCTACAGTCACATGTTATCATTATTCATATTTGTATTTTCATGGACATTTGAATTGATGATAAAAAATAAAACTAAATCGTGTTTGGACTTGATCTCCTGACTGTGGGCTTATAATAAAAGAGAACCATGACAGATATCTATCTATCTATCTATCTATCTATCTATCTATCTATCTATCTATCTATCTATCTATCTATCTATCTATCTATCAAAAAGAATGGAGCTTTCATTTGTTTTATTTGATATTTTATTTGCAATATAAATATAAATCATTGTAGAACAATATAAAAATATGTTTCTGTCATTCATTAAATTAAAACAAATATATTATCACTTAAAAAAATAAATACATGATTGCCAGTTGCCTGAATTACAAAAAATTATCAACGTGATAAAACATAGAAAAGAATTTGGGAAACTGTACATCAAGCTCACATTGTGTTCACGTTTTCATAACGCGCAGTCAAATGCGCATTTAAATCGAGAAACAATCCACCTCAGGGTCTTTACATTTCGACTGTTCGTACAGGAAGAAGGACTCTGGAGTTTTTGTTTAGGGCACAAGGCCGAAAGGAGGCTCGTTTTCAATGTCTGTAAGGCCCGGTTTGTTGTGCAGTTTTCGGGGATCTTCCGGAGTCCAGACCCTGGCGGTGCGGATGATGTTCTGCTCTCGGAGTTGTTTTCCATCCGACCACGACAGAGAGTGGCCGGTCAGCGGAGGCAGACCGTAGTCCGGGTCACTGGGGGAGGGAGACCCTGGGAAGAGAAAAGAACCAGAACATTAATCATTTTTATTTTCATTACTATTAAAATGTATTTAATCTGTCATTATCACTGTCATGTTCTGTCTTGTCAATGCAGGCTCACATTAAGAACAGATCCACGTTAGTGCGTTGAAAAGGATGTGTTTACATGCTCATAAACTGCATCTCTTTCTCCAAAATTTCATCACCACTAATGCAGCACTTTAAAAAGAAAAAGCTGTAAGTGAACCTACTTGTTCCCCTGTGACAAATAATGACCTTCTTGGGTTGTGCGTGTGTGTCGCTGCAGGAGTTTCTGATGGGAAGATCAGACTGTACGAGCTCTGCGAGGAAGTTGATGTAGCCGATAGCGAGTCGCAGAGTGTCAACCTTGGAGAGTCTTTTTTCGTAGGGCAGGGTCGGGATGTGGGAGCGGAGACCTTCGAACGCGTCATTGATGGACTGCATCCTCCGACGCTCCCTGACGTTGGCCGCCTGTCTCAGCTGCTGCATCTCCATCTCAGACCGCATCCGCCTCCTCCGCTTCAATAAGGGCCCGCCGTGGTGCCCCATCTGAGGGGACAGGTCTGGGGTGCTGTCGGCACAGCCATAGGAGAAGGTGGAGGATGAAGAGGAGAAGGACAAGTTGCCGATGTCAATGTCTCCATCGCGAGGCGCTGCTCTGCAGCCGTCTTTGCTGTAATAGTCTTGGAAATGACTTGTGAGGAAGTCGACGTCGTCATCCAAAAAGTCATCAGTGTCCAAGTGTCCGTCTCTGGAGGACTGGTCGGTGAAGAAGTCGTCATCGTCGAAATACGGAGGGGAGGAGAAAGATTCGAGTCCGGAGAAGGGGTCGAGCACACTGTCCATGTCTGTGCGCGCGGCTTCTTGCTCCTGGAGTTGCGGAAACAATGACACGTTGTTTGTGCTTTTCTGAACGTGCTGCTCTGTGCTCGCGCTCAACACTTAGTTTTAGTAGAAGAACAGGCACGCGAAGGTCCTTTATAACGACATCCATAGTCGCGTGCCGTTTGCCAGGACGGCCAGCCAATCACAGCTCGATCCGCGAGGCGCACCTCAAGATAATCGCCAAGAAGCCACGCCCCTGGCCTCCACTACGCTGGACATGACATCTTAACTGTGTACAGACAACAGACCAGTTCAAGAGCTCAAAACCGAACGAATCAGTTCCATACTGACACCAGGTCAGTGTTGAACCAGACCGCCACAGTTCAACAAGTCTAAAGTCTGCCTCACTCAACTTTAACTTCAAATTTCTCTTCACAGCTGCTTTTTACAATAAAATATTGTAGGGCCAGTATGTTCCATGGTCAAGCCGCTACAGCAACGTGTTTCATGAATAGATTTTAGATTTGTTGCACCAATGATTCGAACAGTTAACATGAAAAGTTAACATTAAAATACCCATCATAAACTGAGGCTATTTTATTCATACATCTTAATAACATTTTTCTAACATGGCGTATTTTCATATTACCATTACTTACTTACTGGCCATCCATCAGTGAAGTAATAATAATAATAATTATTATTATTAATATTAATATCATCATTATTATCAAGTAAACTTTAAAATTCGATGTAAAAAATATTTTTTTACATCGAATTAAATATTGAGATGAAAAACAGAGTATTTTTGGAGCCCCCCTGCAATAAAATCACACGCTTCGCTTTAAAAGTCATAGACTATAGTTTTAGACTGGATTTAAACTGAAATGAACACAATATTTTGAAATGAACACCTGATGCGCCTTCGTATCTCTACATGTGTTCGATCTGTAGCTTTCCATAGTCGATATTACATAAGTCCATCAATTGTGTGGACACGATCTCTAAGCAGTGATGTCAAGAGATAGGTTATATTGTGTAGAATTCTAATCAGAGTGGAACCAGTGCAGGATGCAGAGGGAACCTGCTCTCCCTGCAGAAAACCAGGTCGCATGCTATGTGAAGAGCCCTCAGCTCAGTCATTTGTTTAGCAGTAAGTGGGCAGTGCTGCAGCCATAAATACATGCACCAGTAGAGTGGTGGACGCGCCACTTGTGCCAGTCAGTGCGGTTTTGACTGGGAGGACTGGTTGACAAATAAAAGCACAGTGGTGGGCCTCGGGGCGCGCGCCTCTCTGACATCTTACACGACAAATTAACACTCCCCGGTATACCGAAAGCAGGCTGCCCACCGGCCTGCGCTCTGTAAGTACGCATCTATTCAGTCTATTCACTGAGAGGGTTCACTTTGTTCTGCAGAAAATAGAGCTTTTTCAGGAGCAGACTGCGTGCGCGCTCGCTGCGTGTGTGCTGATGTTGGTGGAGCGGTGGAAAGATGCAACACGGGCCATGGCCGTGGGAAGAAGGCCACTTGCGTCCCTATCGCCACTCAGTGCAACACGTCGTGTTATAAATGACGCTTGTGTGGCTGTCTACATAATGAAACTGAAGCTGGGAGCTCACATGCCTCAAGACACACACACAATACACACACACCCGGACACCAACCAGGTGCTGAACACAACACCAAACACTGAACCTTACGCTGCGTCCATCACAGACACTGGAATGATTCGTATTGAGCCATTACTCCCAGTAAAGTGACCTATGAGTGAGCAGAGCTGGTCTCCACACACTACATATTCACTGAGAAGAACAATACGAAACTATCACTAGGACAACAAGTGCGTGTGTGTGTGTTTCAGTGACACATTTAGAAAAAGTGTGTGTGTGTGTGTCCCTTTCCTTAAAAGCAGATGATAATTCGAACCGTGCAGGTTTCTAACGCGCCGTGACCGCGCGCTCCACGCTGCCTCATTGATGAACGGAGCGACCTGCGCGAGCAGAGCAAGTGTTTCGGTTCCCATGCGGTCCCTCGGTCTGCAGCATGCAGCTGGCTGGACTGTGCATTAAAACCGGCCACGCCGTACATGGTTGTAGAGGGCGCTAAAATACAACCTATTTATTACAGTTGATTACAGTTAATTACACAACGTATTTTGCAGTCTAAGGGTTTGACACGTTTAACGTGTTAGAACTCAATCAAGAAAAATATAATATATAGTATATAATAATATTATCCCAAATTGATCACCAGTATTATGACGCTCAGTGAGTTAATGAACTTTGACAGACTTACTCATTCCTAACATAATAATATCTGCCAATTAATCATCACATTTTATTTTATCTTTCTTGATGCTGCTGCAGTGTGTGAGCAGGGAGTGGAAAAGGAAATCCTGAAAGTGAACAAAGACAGACAAATGTGTGGAATTAGATCTGGAGCTAATCCCGCCACAGAGTGAATCAGTGGTAATCCCGTTAATCTCTGGCTACAGGGGATTATCCATCTGGATGACTATAACAAATTAAAGAGATTTACTGAGCAGTAATTTAACAGTTTGATTAGATGCATCGTCAACCTTCACTGTAACCTTTACTTGTTGGTCACTTGAAGAGAGCTGCATTCACTTGATGTAAAGGTTTTTCAGTGATCTGGTGCAATTGTGTCTTATTCTACCCTCATACTGTACATTCCACATATTCTGCTTCTGTCACTTTCAGCAGAAATAGCTTCAAATTGGCCTCATTATGTTATTATATTAAAACATCAATAAATAACGGTAGGTGTTGATCAGATTCAAACCTGGTAGACAGTTTCACATTTAAACAATCATTTGTGAAATTAGAGTTCAGTTTAGCGAATGAAGAACCTTTTTATTAACATATAAATACAAACCAACATGCATGTGACATAGAACAGTTGAAGCCAGAATGAAGTGTGCTGTATATAAATATTCTTTAATATATTTGCATGCTCACATTATATTAAATTTACTTTATCCCTATTACCTCTACTAATGAGCTAAAATAAAATTGTTCATGGTATGAAAAGTGGCATGACAGCCATGGAAACGAAGACCAAACTAGAGCTCAACTCAAAGTCCTTCTTTTAGCATGGACAGTTGGTGTCCAGAGCAGCCTAATGACTGCTGAACTGATTACTTCTGCACTGGCCAGGTTGCTAATTACAGCTCCATGGCCGAGGATACTGAAGAATTCAATTCAATTCAAGTCAACTTTATTTATATAGCACCAATTCACAACATAAGTCATCTCAGGGCACTTTACAGTGTAAGGTTTAAGACCTTAAACATTATATAAATATATACAGAATACTGTAGAA
>JAUBNQ010000009.1:2036632-2047192 GCA_032353495.1 Ctenopoma kingsleyae | reverse complement strand
TTTTCTCTAATAGTTATAACTTTATTAGTAAAGAAATTCATGAAGTCATCGCTGCTGAGAGATAAGGGAATCGTAGGCTCAGCAGAGCTATGACTCTTTGTCAGCCTGGCTACAGTGCTGAAAAGAAACCTGGGGTTGTCAAGAAAGATACACAGAGAGAGAGAGAACGAGAGAGGACAAAGCACAGTAAAGAAGTCAGCTGATTCATAGACAGACAGATAAATGGAATTATGTAAGAAGACTAAGAAATGCAGAAGAAATTGTAATATTAGTAATACACCAACACACCCTCACTGTCCAGTTACACACATAACTAAAACCAATGTACTGTCATACAACAGCCCCACAGTGACTGTCCATTCAATACATCACTATCATAAAACTACTGAAAAAGCTTTAGAATTTATTACATAATTAGAAAGAAAACCTACATAAAGGGACAAACCATCTATAGAGCGGAACGCTTAATGTTGTCAGTGTGGCTAAAATGGAGAAACTCTACATACTCTATGGTTGGGGATTTTCTATATGATAATTTGTCTTCATGGTAGGAAGAACTAAGACTGTAGGTGAATGTCCTGGTGTTGCTTCACCAACCTTTGACAGATTTGTATTGACTAGAAGACAAACACATTAACACATCTGTGACTTGTTAACAAAAATCTCTTTCTATTGGTCTAAATTCATTTGTCATTATTAGAAAATATATCTTCATCTTTTTCTTCATCACTAAGAAGCTTTTCTGGGTCAGTTTGAGGTTCATTGCCTTATTGTTGGTGTGGGGGGTTTCAAGCTAATATATGAGAAGACTGGAAAGGGTCCAGCACTGCCTGGGGCTGTTGACGACTGCTGGGAGGATTGGAGCAGATTAACTGAGCATCCTGTAAGGAACGATTCAGCTCAAGTGTTTGTCTGCTTGTCTGTCAAAGTAAGACAGAAACAAAATGGCATCAGGACCTGGGGAAAGTCATGCCTGCCAATGTGAATACAGTGTCATTAAAGAGAGGTTCTGGAGGTCATTCTAATTTATGGTATTTTTACACTTGGCCTTACTTGACCAACTTGAAATAGACCGTTTTACTGTTTATTGAAAATCTGTGTTCAGATATGTCCAGTTTTAGTTTTCTAATCTGTGGACTATCTGTGCACAATGACAGATCATCCAGTAGAATGTGTATGTTTTATCTGTTTGGGCACATTGATCCCTCTAGAGGACAGTCAGTATCATTGTGCAGCTGACAGGATGCTTAGTGTACTACCGCCATCCTATGGTGAAGAGGACACATTCAGATTGAGGATTGATGGTCACTACTAAAATAGTTTTACCAAACAGTATTTTCAGCTGATGCCTTTTATTATATACATTTTATCATTTTTCTTTTCAAGTATAAAATTAAAACATTCTGACCAAATTTTTAGCATAAACTCAATAACTCAGTGAAACACAATGAAATTCTGAGCAGACAAGGCAATGAACATACGTGTATGATTTTGGTCTTGTTAATTTTTTAAAGATGTTTGTAACATATTTAACATAAGAAAAAATGGGACAGTGGGAGAAAGAGTACTTCCATTGTATCTAATGCAGTTGGAGGAGTGCTTTTATTTTTACAGACTACTGCACTAAAAAAAATCCATTTAATCTATTCGATTGACTATAATTGACTTCCTGACTGTCATTGGTGTGCTTTTAAATGATTGCATATTCAAATGCATTTGTTTCCTTGTGTACAACAGGATGAATTGGTTGTGTATATCAAACCTACTCCTCCATAAAACTATAAGATTCGACTCCTGATGTATAGTACAGAGACCAGTCATGGAAGAAGAGTTGATAGTTAATTTTATTATGGGCTTATCAATAGTTATGGACATATAATCATCTCTTTACATTAAAACATTAGATCAGAAGAGCATGACAGATCACTTCAACAGAACCTCATAGTTTAAAAAAATCAATAAATAAGAGCATGAATAAATCAAATGCGTGTTTTCAACTTAGATATAGATTCATAAGTACTAATATTGTGTCCGCATGCATCATGAAACAGCCTCAACCATCTGTACAAACACAAGAGGTTGGTCGCAGATACAAATGAAGGAGTTAATTTACAGAATGACTATGAGGCTACTAGAACATACTGAGGAAAGGCTCAACATAGAAAACAAGGACTTAGGAAGCACTTTATAGTGACCTCACACACACACAGCACGTCTTCCATTGTGGTAATATATACAAATGAAACGCATATAAACTTTGTAATACAAAGTCTCACATGCTCTCTCTCTTTCACAGACGCACCTACATGCACACACACACGTTATGAGTAACAGACCACTGTGTCTGGGAGACCCTGATTTTATAGACTACATTGCCCATCTCTTCCTGAGGGAAAAAGCAAACAGAGCCAGCTCACACACACCACAGCTTGGAATTAAGGGTTTGCAGCAGGATTACATCCAAAGTTGATGAATGTCTGGGTCTAGGTCAGTTTGACTGACAAAAACAAGCTCACTACATAAAATGAAACTGAAATGTCATTTTCCAGTTTTGTGCGCATCATGTATGATGTATCATGTAAGTTTAATCTAATTATAAAAGTGCTATGTCCATTTTATATGTATGAAGTGAAAAATTTGAATGTGAATTGTTGACAAATGCGAACTGTTGAGTATAACACTTCATTATCAGGATAGAAACCTATGTACAATGGATATTTTAAATTTGAAAAATAAATTTAAAATTTAACTACAGCCTGGGATTTGTAACATTTGAATTTTGTTCTCAATTTGCTTAAGACAATAAAATTGCAATGTTCATTGAAATTTTCCTACAAATAAACTCAATTCAGGATATACAGTTTTTCTAATTTTAAACTAAAATTTGTTTGTTTGCAGATGACATCAATATAATTTTATAATTTCAATACAATTATTCTTTTACTTTTATATATATATTTTATTTCATAAAATCAGTATAATTTCTTTCTCTTATTTTCTTTTCTTTATGTATTTCACATGTTTTGAATGCTTTTGATGTCAATATTCACTGTTCACTCAATATTCACATATTCATATGTCACTGTCAATATTTGGCATCTATCTATAATCATGTTTATGAAGTGAAATTTTGGCAGTAATTATTCATATTCAGATTGAGGATGTATGACCAGTCCTAAGAAAGAAGTTAATTTTAATTCACATGTAAAAAACAAATAGAAAATGAAATTTCAATTTGATTTTGTTTCCAAATAACAGCCCTGATCATCCACAAATTTAGGATCTTTTGGTCTTCTGTGTTTCATGTTTGTCACTTTTGTCAGCACATTACAAAGTTCAGCCATTCTCTGACAGGCACTGTGCATTTCCAACTGGTCCAACTGATGTGTGTCATCATGTCTGAAGAGTCAAGAAGGTTTGCATTTGAGAAGCTCCAGAGACTAAAATAGAAGGTTGACCATGTGCACTTGTTCCTATTTTCCCAGTGCACATTTGTGTCATGTTGTTCCTGCTCTACTGTTCCTCCCAAACACATAGACAGTAAGCTTGCTACTGGAACACTAAATACATGATTCAGTAAATGGTTAAAAAAGAGAAGGAAAGTCTTTCAACATCTGTATGGCCCTTTCCCTCTTGATAAGGGTATTTCACACTGAATATGGCTCACTGTCATCATCATTTAAATACAGAGGTAATCAGATCCTGTACAAAATTACATCCTCTACCCACCCACACACACACGCACAACTAATCTTTACAAAAGAAGAAAATAAATACAGAATACTTTCATCAACATCACATCATCATCAGCAGAAGCCTGTGAATCCTGATTGATTTCCAGATGGTAGCTCTGGAGAAATGAATGGCAGTTATATAAGAGGTCACACAATAAATGTTGGCACAAGTAGTAGTAGTAGTAGTATAAATGTCATTATCACAGATAAACAACATGAAGTGGTGCAAAGAAAATCATCTTGGCCCCAAAGATGTGCTGTGGAACATGAAACCTGGTGGATTTGGAATGTTTTCATATGGCACTTAAGTACTCTAATCACAAAGTTCCAAAAGGTGTAGCAGTAACAGACAGCACAGCAGTGTTGGTTCACAAATTCAGTCCTGCTGTAGGTGTGTCCAGTGTGGCAGACATCTCCATCAGAAGGTAATGGATGCAAACTGAAGACATAAGCTTGGTGTGCTTTTTAATCACTTTTTTTCATTTTTCTCTTTTTGCATTAATGTGGTAACTCCAGCAATTCATTACTGACATTGTACAGTATAAAGCCGGGGGACTAGTAAGACACAGGTTAAGAATGAAACAAAGAGATATTGTGATTTTTAGTTTGTGTCAAGCTTGAAAATGCTGGATCCTATGTTTACCACGGGAAAATCTTTTTCTTACTCAGTAAACACCAACATCTTCCAAACTCTAAATCTAACTCACTGACTGTTATCAACTTGTAGTGTGTAAGTCCCCACTGAGATAACCCCAGTGACATTACTGTGACATCATGAGGGTTATTTTCCCATTAAAATGACTGCAGCAGAAATGATGATAAAGATTGACTTGAAAAAACATCTAAATTATTATAGATCTTTGGTTGCATAGTGTTACAAATTAGATTCCCATTCAGTAATTTATGCACAGAAAAAGAAAAGAATAATCACATTGTTCCCATGTTATCCAGCTGTATTGTCATTTCTGTTCCTGTCACATTGTAAGACAAATCTAGAGTATTTGGACAGTTTGGTCGAGTGAACAGTTTTTCCTACTTAACCAGAGCCACACACACACTTTATGCATCAACAATTTAAAAAATGATTCTCAACTTAATTCCAAATATGAACTTCTCATCTCTGGGGAATATGTGTGTACTATATACAGTACCTCCAGTTGATGGAGACACACTTTAGCTAAGAAGCCGTTTATATTCTTTCAAACAACATGCACAGAAAGGAGACTCTGGGAAAGCAGAATAAAATAAAACAGTTCTTCTCCACTTTTAGATTATTATTATAATTATAATCCTAATTATAATTTATTCTTCCTATGAGTATAGTCTGAAATAGTAGAAAGAAAAGAAGTGATGGTAAACCATCAGTTCAACAGAGGGGGGAGTATAACGAGCTGCTGATACACGTGTGGTCACAAATGGTTCTTCGTGGCTGGTATTTTAGTCAGTGAGAGTAAGTTTGCCATATATCAACAGTGTACCTGCCACTGTTTGTAATCGCAACACCATACAAAACAATGTCAACTTGCCAATGTTTGATGTGAGCAGAGTTTCAACATCTTCCAGTAAGATAGTATGCATATTCCAGTCAAAACTGGAATTTAAAACTTTTAATTACTTTCCTGCAGTAGTGAATCAAACTATGTAATCTTGTTCAGGAGACTGTGAATTAGCTAAAGGAGTCCAGAGGCTCTTATCTGGGTGTCACTGGATTTCTACTAATGCTTTCTAGCCCTTTGTGTCCAAAATCATCTGAATTCAGTCAAAGTGAAACACAGCTTTGATATATGAATTTCTATCATTGCACAACTACAAAAAATTTCATGAGTGACACCATCTCCATTAGATATTGCTTAAGTGTAAATGTACCCTGTAAAATACAAATTGCCCTCAAATCCAAGAGAAGGGATATGAAGAGCAAAGCAATGAATGAGTGATGATCAAATCAGTTCATTTCCCAACATTATTAGTCATAGGTAATTATTTTTCCTATAGAGTGTCTCTGACTCCTTCTAGGTTACACAAAGAGGGTTAAAAGAAAATTCGGTGCATTAACAGCTTAACGTTTATTTTTGTGGTTTAGGTTATTAAAAGCTGACTTGCTAAAATGTAGACAGGGGAACCACAGAAACCATCAGACAGTTTTGAAACTAATTCCTTTTTTCAATCTGAGTTGTTTTAGAAAAAACTATCTCATTGCTCCTGTGTGCTGTGCCATGTGGAGTCCATGTCAACTGGTAAATATAATTACAACCAAAAAGAAAAATACAAAAATACATTGAAGTTGCAAAATAACAAAATTGTATTTTAAAATATGTTCTCTCTTTTAGTGTTCACCACAGAGGAAGAAAAAAACTGCTTATCTTTTTGTGAACTTTACTTCCATAAAGAAGTGATGTAGTTTAGATATGGCAAGCAAGATGAAAGAGAAACAGTGATTATGGTGTTGTCAGAGAGACTGTCGTTTTATATTACACTGACCTGTGAGTACTGATGTGATAGTGTGCATGTGATAATTATTGTGTTTACTATTGTGTGTGTAAGATTGTCCATCACCTCCATCATCAACCAAAGTCAAACTAAATCCTGTCTAAAGTGACCAAACGTGTAAGGCTCAAAACACACTGTCACCACTCAGCAGCATGTCACATACACCATATAAAGGCTTGATATACAACATGTTATTTAACCCTAAAGGGTTAAGTATGTTTTATTGAACCATATCTAAAGCTGAAGTGCTCTATCTATACAGGAAGGCAGGGTGGCCTCCTCCTGCCTGCACCCCACCACCTCCTTGAACTTTCACCAATTATTCTGTGTCTTGTGTGTGATTAAATACTATGAATGCTGCAAATTAGAGTAAGCATGCCCACTTGTAAAAAGCCTGCCAACTTGTCACATGAAGAAGTGATTGTGTGAAGAATGCAGGTCAGAGGTAAGTTGCTGCTCAGAAGTTGCAGCAAAACCATCCTCTTCAGCCTGTTGTGAAAGGATAATGTCAGCCATGTTCCAAATAAATAATATTTTCAACAATCCCCCCACATACAGAAACTAAAACCAACAATGAATTGCAACAATGATTCTCCTCATGGTCAGTGCGTCAGTGTGCAGCCTGTGTGTCTGTACCGTAGACCGCTGCTGTCCAAAAACAATTAAAAACACATTAGTCACTCTGCTCCACTGTGCGACATAACAGTTGCTATTACTTTGGATGTTTCTTTGGAATTATAGCATCTCAGAACACTTAGGGCAATGTTTTTGTTAAATATTTTGATCACTTGCTTTGAAATAAAGAAACATTTCACCCAGTGGAGAGGTGTGTTTTTGGACAACCACAAGAGGTCTTTGGCACAGAAGATAAAGATAATCCAGGTCAGAGGCTGACAGTTATCTCCTGTGAGTAAAGTGTTCTTGTTGGTTTTAATGTCTGTGTGGGGATTGATGAAAACACAATTAATTTGAAAAAGGTCTGCAGTTATTCTTCAATCATATTGTAGTAGAATTATGTGCCTGAATTAATCGCAATAGTTCATGATGTTAATATTTTAAATGTCTGTCAAAAATGAGAAAATGCATGTTTATCATTATGGCATGGTTGTTAAAGACCATCTATAATTTCGGCTCTGTCTGTTGAGTTCTACACATTGTCAGGCTTTGGCATCTGACCATGAGGCAAAATTAATGGAACTTCACAACAAGTTCTTGTGAACTGCAAAACTGATGAAGACTAAGTCTGAAACTGATGAGTATGAAAATGTGAATGTTTCTTGTATCTGTTCTGAGCACATTATCTGAATAATATATTCACAACACAGCCTCAGGCCTTGGTGTGGACAACCATACATCTTTTTGTTTGTGATGTGCATGGCGTGTGTGTGCGTTTCCTATGTCAACCCTGTGTAGGTCCCTGTAAGCTGTGGCTGGTCGCACTCAAACAGTAGGAAGGTGTGCTCAACTGCACAAGACGTCTTTATTAACTTAAACAACAAGCAAGAGAAACACATTAATGCAGAGACATCGTGTGCTCCTGCTTCATTGCATGTACTTCTCTTGCTAGTGGTTTAAGGCTACGAGGTGTCCTCATAGCCTCGTCTGGGCCTCTGGGATGTAGATCTCGATGCTGTCGGCACTCTCTGTTGCTGAGTTTTGCCGAACAGATGCAGCTCTCTTGGCAGCCATCAGGCGCTTCCTGGCCTCCTGCCGCTGTTTCTCTGAGCTCTCCAGTGAACGGTCTCTGGCCAGAGGGGGGTGGTGGTGTGGGCCCTTGGGTGGCTTTTTTGGCACTGGAGGGGGGAGCCGTCTCTCCTAGTGGGAGAGTATGGTGGAGGGGGGAAGGGCAGAACATTTGAGGAAAAAGACTTTATTTATATTTGTGTGTTTGTGTGCAGTCTATGCTGTTGTAGGGTGTGATCCTGTATTTACTGTATTTTTGCATTAACTGCATATACATAGTAATGGTATCATTGCTATAGTTTCTCCACCATTTCCATCAGTTATGATAACACTAAACTTGCAAGACCTCTGAAGTCTGATGAGAAGAAACACAATGAAATTATCAGAAAGGCTGAAAACAAAGCTACACCACTTTATTTACAGCTCAAGTTGAACATGAGTCTGTCTGAAATGCTGCTAATTATTGTTCTTGCACAATTACAGTATGTATGGTGGGAAAAGAATCTAAAGCAGGAAGCAGGTCTGTAAATGGATAATAGGTTTACCACACACAATCAGAATCAAAATTGAACCATTCAACTTTGTTTTGTGTTATAAATAATTTTGGCTAACCTGTTAGTTTGATTCTGGTCATATATCAGTGTAGTAATGTTTGTCACATAACAACAACTAACTTGTGTTGACATAACTAACAGCAATAAAACAGAGAATATTAAGTAATGTAATACACCAGATATATTCTTTAACTTATTTAAGGTCAGTAGAGATTCTGTAGTTTTCAGATCTTTGATTTAATTGATTTAACAGTTGCAGTTTCTGTATGTCTTGCTAATTGTATTTACTGTGAAACTGTTGTGTCAACAGTCACTCCTTGGTGATGTACAGTATTTGTGAAGACAGAATATTAGCCACACTCTCGCCTGTCCATATGCACTGGCAGCTACACACACAAAACAAAACCACACATGGTGAGGCGGCTGCAGGCATCAGAAGGCAGGAAGGAAAGAAGGAAGGAAGGAAGGGCAGAAGGAAGCATGGAGAGATGGATGGAAACACAGACATGATGGATCTACAGAGGCCCAGAGGTGTCAAGGCCCTGTGGTGTTGTTGACATTGTAGTTATGCTGATTGATGCGTGGCTGTTTGCAAGCGCCTTCACTGTCAACACAAAAAAGCACAAGAAAGAAAAAGACAACAATGAGAGCACATGAGGAAGCCAGCAAGAGTCAATATTCACAGTGAAGCTAAATCCCAAAAGATACTGCTGAAAGAGAGCAACACACCAGGCACAAGACCTCTGAAAAGATTTAAAGATATGCAGAGGAAAAAGGTTGACACAGTCGTGGAGTTCATGGACAATGACCTGCCAACTGATCAACTGCCCCTAGTACCTGTAACAGCACAGACACCCAGTCAGAGAATTGAGCATTAATGCATTAACCTGGATAACACTGTAAGACTCAAAGTCATGAATGTACAGATTGCCAGTGTGGCTGGTGTTAAAGTCATTTCAAAGTGAGGCCTAGTAAAGTCCATTTAAACATACCATGAAAAAACAGAGCAAATGTGTTTCATTGAGGAACCTCTGTTCTGACTACAGTTTAATTATAAGGTAACCACAAGAGTGTACAATGGATGAGTTTTGCAGTTAGAACAATTAGTGATTGTGCACTGTGAGGAAATATGTCAATATGGCAGAAACAACATGGCCTTATATGGCTTACATGGCACCCTACTGCATTTTGTGTAAGATTGCTCTTTTGACATTGTGATTAATGACTATACCTCACTACCTCCTCACAGACTATCCACACTGATAACACTGACAACCAGTCTGACATTACAGCTATCAACAGTAGAAAAATCTATTCTACTACATATGATCCAACGCCCCCTTGAAAGCCAGTCAATTCAGACAGCATTCAGACCCCTTCACTTTTTGCATTTTACTGTATAGAAAAAAAAATTGAAATGAAAACAATTGCAATTTTTCTATAACCTATAATGACTAACATGATTATTTTTGTTCTGTTAGAACTTTTGTATTGTATTATTGTATTGTATCTAAAAAATGTAAGCCTATCCAAATTGTAATCATTTACATCTGTGATAGATACTGTTATTGAACCCTTGAGTGCATGGTTCTGGCTCATCTCTACATTCCCAAACCCTCAGAGCTAAGAGAAGCAGGTCCACGTGCTCACACTCGATCCCATTTGATTTTGGAGCAGTTCACAGCAAGGCTGAAATGCACTGGGATGATACTAGAATGAAGTCAGGGAGGTTAAATCTTTCTGAAAGATTAAATAATTTCTTAATAGAATAGGAAATCAGAGAGCTTCTAGATTTCTCTTTACTGAGTCTTAACTGGAAATATTTAGCCAACTGTGTGTTTAATTCGTAATGTTTTTTGGTGAAATTTCTTCAGTGAACAAATAGAGGCAGCAGGTGTACACACTCTTCCTTAACCTGTCACCTGACTTATCACCTCTTCACCACCTGATCCATCATTAACTGTGAAAAAAAGAGTAACATCTGCCTCCTGCAGTGTGCAGTTAAATATTGTGTTAGATAATGTTTTTTAACATATCAATCAGCTGTGTATGTCAACATGCTCACAACAAATACAAAGTCTTCTCAGAGTTTCTATCTGATT
>JAUBNQ010000009.1:1965269-1979311 GCA_032353495.1 Ctenopoma kingsleyae | reverse complement strand
GGGGAGCAGACACAGTCTCTATGCGGCAGACAGTCTCAGTATTGTAGGTCTGGCTACTCTGACAGTCTATACTGTGATTTCCCTGACTGGACATGTTAGCTAAGCTAACAGACTCCAACACCGCACATCAGTAAATCTAACAGGCTCTCTAATCACCTGCGACCTGCCGAATACCAATTCCCTAATGTCAAACCTGCTTTAAGCCCCTGTCTATGTTCCTAGATAAAATAACGACGCTTGCTCCAGTAGGATGAAGGCCGTCAGGGCGGCCCCAGAAAGAAGGCCAGTTATCCACAAACTGAAATCCCTGCTTCCTACAGTGCACAGCCAGCCAATGGTTCAGTGACATAAGCCTGCTATACATCTCATCATTACCCTGTACAGGTAAGGGACCAGAGACAATTAATCGATGCCGACTCATCTTGCTATGAGTCTGAAAAGTCCTGGCTAGGATAGCCTTTGTTATTTCAGACTGTTTTCTCCTGACATCATTGGTTCCAACATGACATATAATGTTCTTATAGTTAGTGGTGGAGTGTGCCTGGGTCCCCTGTTTAACCCTACGTCATGCCAGTACCCTTAAGTTAGCTTCAACGTCGGATGCTCTGGCCCCAGGTAAACAGTAAACAATGGCTGGCAATGCTAAGCTAATATTGCGAGTGACAGACACCGGCGAAGCGATACAAACTCCCCACCATCTGCCGGCGCCCGTTGCTTGCTGTCGGGCCTGAGGTTAATACTATCTGGAGTACCCGATGTGTCTAACATAAGATTAGGAGCTAGCAACTGCTCTAACTGACGGATATGTCTCTCTAGAAGAGACACCCTGTCTGCAAAAGCGGAACAGTCAGCACACGCCATTATGGGACCGGGGTGGTTGTTTAGCTGTGGTGGCTGGTAACTAAACAGGAAAGGCTAAGCCAGGCTAACAACAAACAAAACGAGCAGCGACAGTAATCCTTAAAACTACAAAAGTTATGAAGCCCAGTAGGACTGTGAATAAACAATTGGCAAACAGCCGATTATGTTAAAGATACAGAAGATAGTAAATGAATAGATAGACAATGAACAAACAACAGGTCTCACGTAGTAGCAGTAACAGTCTTGTCGTCAAACTGGAAACCGGAAACCGGAAACAATCTTAATACCACAGATATTTTTGTTGCTTTTCAGGTGGTTGACGCAACCTATTTTATTGCGCGCGCTGTGTCTGCTGGTGAGAGCGTGCTCAACTGTGTGCGTGCACATGTGTCTGTCTGTGCGCGCACTCACTGGGGCAGAACTCTGACACAGAGCAGAGGAGAACTAGATTTAGCAATTTCCAGAGAAACTGCGTGGGAGAGCTGACCTGAGCTGCAGCAGGGTGCTCGCACCACAAGGGGGAACGCGTCACGCAGAGTGTTGGGGGCGCGTGCTATGCCATGCTTGAGGGACACAGGCGGGGGTAGTGGTCGGGTGCACACGCTGCCCTGGGGAAATCGGGTGGGTCGCGGAGGGGGCATGCACCACAAGGGGGGGGTCAGTCACAGCAAATGCAGTGGATTAATTGGAGGATGGAGGATTAACACTGTGTAACACTGGTGTTACAAAGCCATTGCATTGCAGAGACAGATGCTGAGTGCAAACACACACTCTTACAGCTCATTCAACACTGAAAATCCCCTGACAAAATGCATGAAGAACCTTTCAGCAACAAACATTGGTGATATTGAAAAAATAAGTCAAAATCCAAACAAATGAGAGTTTTGAGTTTAAAATAAAACAGCTCATTCCTGTATTATAGGGGTTATATAATTCAATTCTCACATGTTAACTTAGCAGGAACATTGCAGTTCAAGTCAATATTTGCAAAGTTTGGCAAGTATACGCCATTCAAAAGCTAACATAACCAAATATATGGACAAAAATCATAGTATTATAATGCTGTAATACTAAACACAAAGGCTTATGTCCACATAAATCTATCCTTTAAATGATCACAGCAATGTAATACACTTCTACTGCATTCACTATGCAATTCTATTAGGGCGAGGTTAAGTTACCATCAGTATGAACTACTTCCGGTAGGTGTACAAAATAAAGGTTTTACAATTATAATCTACCATAACGCTCTTATTGAAACACTTCTGGTTGAACGATCGGTTATTTTAACAAATTGACTACTAAACTCCGTGTTATAAATTAAATAATCAACACCACATATATCATACAGGGCAGCTCTGATAACACAGATATTAAGTTAGAAACATCTTAAGGACTGTACATGTGGAGAATTAAAGCTAAACAAAGAGGCCTGTTCACTCTAATGAACCAAATAATACTGTAGTACTCACGCAGAATCAGCAGCAGTGTCTAAGTGCAGCACAAAGTCACAACATCGCTGTGAGCACAAATACTTAGTCCATCCAATTATGTAAAAAGATTCCATTATCCCTCGTTGGCAGAGCAGCTACCAGGCTTTCTCTTGGTCACCTGGGAGTGTACAATCTCTTCGCAACTATATAGTTAGCTTGAAATACTGATCCAAAAACAGTTTATTCCTCTTCTTGAACGATGGCTTCTTACTGTCCTGAAGCCCATTAGGTTGTAGCACCCACAAGAACAGGAGCTAAAAGCACCAGCAACACCGTGAAACTAAACTTTTCGTTCTTACAGTCTCTGTGTAGTTATTGTCTTTTATCATTTACGAACGCAGCCCGTTGCTACCACTCTCCTCTCTTGCCCCAGTTCACCTCTCTCTACATCCAACTCCCACCCCACAGCCAATTACATTACAGAAACAGTGACATGGTCATGTCTATAAACAGCCCATTCTTAGAGCGTCAGTTCCATCTAGTGACTGACAGCATGTATTAGACCTAAAGTTCTGAATTTCTGACTCCCATAGAGATCCATTCAAAAAAAGGTTACTAATCAAGCAGAAGGAACTGAAATTCTGAGTGGTTAGAAGGGTGAATCTCAATCCAAAACATTTATAAGTGAATATCTTAGAATTTACAATTAATAATGCTCTTATTTTGAAGGGCGGGAGCCACTTCCGGTTCAGCGGAACAGATCGTTGTATTTACAGTTCTCCATTATTAAGTCTGTACTATAAATTAAATCATCACAAACAAACTGCTTTCCACTCACCGCAAATATAATGTGCGCAGCCTGATGCTACCCTCTGCCTCTGCCTGAATTATTCAACTCTCTCTTCCTCCCTCTCCCACTGACACAGGCTTGACGGTCAAAAACCCATTTTTCAGAGCGTCAGCTGTATCTAGTGCTGATTACACAATGATGAAAAATATTAATTAAAAATAAACCATAAAAGATCATACTTCCAAAAGTAATAGCACACCATTCCTAAATAAGACCCACAATTTGAAGTGTGAACAACATTTTTATGACAAAGCGTGTAGGACTACACAGTCGGCGAAAAATGGGGTGGAATAAAAATAATAATAATAATAATAATAATAATAATAACTATAACTAGATTTAGCAATTCCCGGAGAGATTGCATGGGAGAGCTGACCTGATCCACGGCAGGGTGCTCGCACCGCGAGGGGGAACGCGTCATGCTTTGTCATAAAAATGTTGTTCACACTTCAAATTGTGGGTCTTATGTGTTGGGGGTGAAATAAGAATAAATAAGAAGCTCCAAAGGTTACTAATCGAGCAGAAGGAACTGAAATTCTGAATGGTTAGAAGGGCGAATCTCAATTCAAACATTTACAAGTGAATATCTTAGAATTTACAATTAATAATGCTCTTATGTTGAAGGGTGGGAGCCACTTCCAGTTCGGTGGGAGCCACTTCCAGTTCAGCGGAACAGATCGTCTTATTTACAGTTCTCCACTCCACTGGGCAATGGACTGGCGACCTGTCCAGGGTGTACCCTGCTTCTCGCCCGATGAGAGCTGGAATAGGCTCCAGCACCCGCCTTACGAGGACAAGCGGTTAAGAAAATGGATGGTTGGAAGCTGAGCACTGTAAGACACATCAATGGACTTCTCTACAGCTCACACTGTGGTAAAGGCCACCTGCTTGAAAAATGACTAAATTACTTGAAACTATAGAAGAATATATGCATTTTCAGATCTGCTGTTTAATTTAATTGGGAGCTCATGCTATTAATATTCACAAAATAATATTAAATTAATATTAAATTAGTCTGGACAATGAGAACTCTTGTATGAAGTAAATGACTAAAATAATTTAATTGACACATATAAATCCAGAGTTAGTTCACAGTCTCAGTCAGACACAAGAGAGATAGGGGCAATTACAGTTGAGGCCCATTCTTAGAGCGTCAGTTCCATCTAGTGACTGACAGCATGCATTATACACTTAATTTGTGAATTTCTGACTGATGAAAAATATTAATGATAATTACAAAAATAATAGCACTTCATTCCTGCACTTCATTAATGTGTTCTTATAACAGACATATTCCAATAAAAAGTTTAGAAAATGTAGAAGTTGACAAAGTGAAAAAAGTGAAGGAAAGAAAGTGACAAAAAGAGGAAGCAGACAAAGAAGGAAAGTTGACACAAAGAAAAAGTTGACAAGAGACAAAGAAAAGAAAAAGTTGACAGAAACGAAAGCTTGATGAAAAAAGATGATGACAAATAATGTGATGGATTAAAAGACAGAAGCACTGAGCGAGATACATCCATGGTAATGGTTACACAGACGGTGTAGTAAACACAGACGCAGCTGCAGCTCATTAATGTGTCTACAAACAGGGAAAATAGAGGGAGGAATAGCTCCACTAAATCCTTAATAAGGCAAAAACAATTGGTCATATTGGAAAAATTCCAAGACTCACAGCATGCCAACACTTTAACAAACTCACTGCTATCTGTTTTTGGTGTAATTCAATGAAATTAGGGTATAGTAGCAATTTACAAATCCAGGTCATCTCTGATTCGGAGGAGACTTGGGAAAGAAATTTTAACATGGAAGTGAATGCGCAGCTTAGACCATGAGCTGTCGACTCTTGACTACACCATGCAAAAACCGTAAGTCCTGTTATTATAAGAAGCATATTTGTGGAACCAGGACAAGCTTCCCTACGTTTCTATGTAGAATTTGTTTATGAAAGATAAAAGTTGACTGAAGAGAAGAAAAGAAGCAAAAAAAAAGTTCATAAAAGTTAAAGGACAGAGCTTAGAGTGGGAGTGACATCACGCACTCTAGCTGCACTAACATTCCGCAATACACACTAATGGAAAAGTTGAAAACTGATCAAAAATCACCCAAAACGTAAACTGCTCAAACTCAAAAAGTATAAAAGATACAAAGAAGCTGACTTAAAGACATAAAGTTGAAGGTTTCTAGACTGGTTTAAAGTTGAAATGAGATTTCTACGATACACTATGGCGACACATGATGATGATGAAAAGAGGAAGGATGAGGAAAAGTTGAACGATTACTCCCATAGGAAACCATTCAAAAAATATGATGAAAAATGAATAATATGAAAAGTATAAAAGATGATACGTTGAAAAATAATAGCACACCATTCCTAAAGACGCACGTTTACAAGTTTGAACAAAGTTTCTACGACAAAGCATCTAGGACGAGTTAGCTGGCGAAAAAAGGGGCGGAATAAAAATAAAGAGAAAAAGAGGATGTCAATAGTGTGGGAGCTGTTTCCAGCTCCCCCACAATAATAATAATAAAGAGAAAAAGAGGATAACATACTTGGGAGAGCTGGAAAGCTATATTATAAACGCGCAATGTAGAGACAGAAATGACGCCAATGTGCAAATACAATAAATAACATGAGACTGTTTAGTTTGTTTAATAAAAGAACAAGGTACAGGGGGCGATGGCGAGGTGAAGCCTGTGTCCACTTACTTAGCTCGACTGTGTTGATAATGTTGGTACTGTCGGTTGTGATAACGACCTGACACTCCTCACAGGGCCTCTCTCACTCCTGAGGATACGTTTTCTCCAATCTGCTCTAAGGTGAAATATGACCTTTGCAAGCAGTGGCTTTTTAGTTCAAACTCCTCGTAAACACAGCGCGCAGTTAAACTAATGTATGGTTCAATCATCCTGCTTGACCACAGTGCACAGCACAGACCACAACAACAGTGGCCCAGGTGAACACGTGGTGGGCATGGATGTCGCGTCGAGGCAACGGTGAACTGGTAGCTAAAGTCAACTAATAATAATAATAATAATACCATATGACAAGTCTACACAGAGATATAAAGAAATCACTGACTCCATAATTACCTTCGCAAAACGTCATATTTCACCTTAGAGCAGACCGGAGAGTGAGAGACGCTCTGTGAGGAGCATCAGGTCGTTATCACAACCGACAGTACCAATATTATCAGAACAGTTGAGCTAAATAACTGGACACAGGTTTCATCGGTACATTTACAGAAAATATTTTATACAACTTTTTTTTTTTTTTAAACAAGACTGATCAGCCAGTCTCACGTTCAATTTCAAGTGAATGAGAGATAACAGATTGTTGCTTCAGTCTATATACTAAATAAATCACAGCATTTTGCGTTTATGTAGAAATCTGTGGGTCACAATTGATCACTAACTAAGCTTTACTGACCACATTTCCTCCCAGATTTGCCCTCGCAAAGTTGCCCTTGATAAGATGCTTTTCTCTGACAAAGATCAGATGCCAACATAGTGAATATATTGACCAACTCCTCTTGCAGGCTTTATCTCATCTTGACGACTTCAGTGCCCTACTAACAGGGCTACCAGCATTAGCAATTAATCTTTCCAGATTATCCAAAATGCTACAACATTTTGATTTTGATCTTATTTCAGCACTAACTTCAAGTAACTGCTATCTTTGGTTCAAAGCTCGGACACTCACCTACACAGTGGTCAACTGACAGCACCTTCCTACCTCAACACCCTTGTCCAGGTCTACAATCTCTCTTGCCCACTGCACTCTGCCAGCGAAGAGCATCTAGTGGTCCCCACACCACAGAGCAAAACATCCCAAGCAAAGCTTTTGAGCTCAGTTGAACCATAATGGCGGAATAAACTACCTAACTCTGCTTGCTCAGCAGCCACACTCCCAATATTCAAAAAAGACAGAACTCTTCCACTGCTTCCTACACACTTAAAGGGAAAAAAATCTCCCCTTTCTCACGGGGGAGAATTGTTTTCATTATTTTCTCCCTGACTTAGTTTTTGGCTTGCTGTGTACCTCATTTGTAAGTTACTTTGGATAAAAAATTTTACAAAATCACTGAACAATGAAAACGTAACTGTGAATAAAAGTTATAGTCAGAGCTTGCTAAGGTGACTCTGAATCATCTCTTTGTTATGCTGCTATAGACCTAGTCTCAGTTTACTGGCCCAACCAACCTGCCCAATGTTTTTTCTCCACTCATTCAACCAGTCGAGGCAGATGGCCGCCCACCCTGAACCTAGTTTTGCTAGTGGTTTCTTCCTTTAACTGGAGTTTTTCCTCTCCTCTGTCACCCAGTGCTGCTCAAGTGGGATTTAGTGGGTTTTCTACACAATTCTATATATAGTTATTAGTGTCAGGCGCGTTAAAAAAAAAGTGTGACTGGTACGCCATTATAGTGTGTGGGATCGACCCAACTGAAGAGGGAGAAGCAACATGTTAGAAAGCACACCTGTTGATGTAGTAACACCCAAGCACTAATGCGCATTCCACCAGGAATCTGTGTTACACTTTTAAGCAGCAAGGCAAAGAGAGCAAGGAAGGGAGAAGTACCCACGGTACCGGAAAATGGACAAATGGAGGGACTAGCGATCGGAGATGGGGTAGCTCAAGACATGAAGAAACACAATATCTGAGTGGAGAGCAGGTGAGTGGAATTCCTATTTTGAATCCTGTCCTAACCAATCCTGGCCTCTCCTTGCAATCACCTAATCTGCTCACCTGACAGTAAGGTCGTATATTGAGCAAATAGCGCTATTATGCAGATATGCGAACTGTGCTGTCCTCAGTCTCCTAAAAATTATGTTCATATACAACTAAACAGCATTCAAAAATAAGTTTTCTTACATATTTGCGACTGGATTACATCATGATCATATGTTCACAATCAGCGTAAATGACAAGTCGCAAATACGTTGATCCTGAACATATGAATGAAATGTTCGCAGACAACGTATTTTGCCTGCCAAACTGTCCAGTCTACAACATCCTGTTAGTGTAATAAAACTATATATGCAGTGTTTTCTCCATTTTCAACTGGTTTTGCCGCTCCAGGTGTGTTTTATTTGGTGGGAAACAGGGCCAAATGGCTGTTTTTAATTCCATCCACGTTTTCCGCGGAAATCATAGGGCCCTAAATGTAGTTTAAATGATTACTGTTTAAATAAATCTTGTTCAGTGACCAGAAATTCCCTCAAGTTGTTCTTAAAACATCACATTCAGATGGATCAGACAAAATGATGGATGGATGAACATCGGGAGAACTTGAAATTTGACCTTTGGTCACCAAAAATTCAACAGTTCACCATGAAGAAGTGGATAATTGTGGCAAATTTGAAGAAGTTATTTGAAAGCATTTTCACATATAGCATTCTAAAGAATAGGCTGCAAGAACTGGATGAACACAAAGTCAGTGTAACCTTGGCCTTATACCTATGGCCACAAGATCTAGTCAGTTCATCACTGAGTCCTACTTGACAGTTTGAACAACTTAGATATTGCATTCACAGGAATAAGCCACATCAACGAACGTGAAGCCAATGTGACTTTGATCTTTGGCCACCAAAGGTTGCTAGTGGCATAATTTGTGAAAAAAAAGGAAATGTGTGAAAATAAATTCTGCTTATTCATTTTCACCTGTTTTCTTAATATCAGTGCTGGAAAAGGAAATCCATATTTTCTAACTTTTACACACTACATACAGTTTTGCTACGTGGTTAAATGTACATATTGTATACCTATTTATATCAGGTCATCTGAAGATGCATGTTGTGGACATTTTCTTTTTTGGAAGATTCAAAAAGATAAACAAGACATTAATAGAAACAAAACTTCTCTGAGTGCATGAACATCACACACTAAGCATAACCAACAGTGGAGGAGTAACAGGCCGTTAAGACAGAATTTGTCACATCATATTTTAAGTGTCAAGCCACTCGTGTTCACATGAAATGTGCTGTCTAGGCAGCACATCAAAATCAAGAGCTGTGAAAGCACCAACAGGAATTCTCTCTGACACCATGAGTGACTCATCAACTACTGTATTGAAAAAGTTTAAAGAAGATCTGAGACAAACTGTTCTCTCAATCTGCACCAAAAAGCAACCAAACCTCTTACACAGAGAGCAAATTATTATCTACAGTCTCTTTATCTAATAAAACTATTGCACCTACAACATTTCCTCCAAAATGCTGTAGGCCTTTTTTTACAAAATGTATGTCGTTGCAAATTGACAGAGTTTGATGCATCTGGTTCCTGGTCTGTTGTTATTGACAAATCAGCTTGTTGATTTGTCAGTGAACGGTGTCTCTGTGAACTGACAAGGTTATCATTGTGCATTAGCTTTATTTTTTATGTTTCAAATAATTGTTGATAACAGATTTTGATGCACGTTTTACATTATTTGTACAGTATTATAATGATTGTAATGTTTAAGTGTCTGTTATTTCAAAACAGAAGATTAGTTGGTACCGTAATCAGACTGAATTTTAAATATGTCCTTTTTTGTAATTTAAAAAGAGCTAAGTTACTAAATCACTAAACAGCTAAGTTTTCTTTTTTAAAAGGTATTAAACTTGGTAGATCCAATTGAACATCTTTGTCTGGCCAAGATTTGAAACACACACACACACACACACACACACACACACACACTAAAACCAGATTAGTTTGATTGATTGATTGATTAAGCTATGAACAAAAGATGTTACACAAGCACACATTTTTAGCAGATTTAAGAAGTTATTAATAATTATTAATTTTTTCCATCTTGTTCATTTCAATAATTTCACAGTTTGTCAAACCAGTAAAAACAACTGTTAAAAAGCCTCTTTTCTTTCTAAACTAAATAATCCACGGCTGTCAACGTCGCAGTTGTCTTTGGAACTTTAGGGGGGATTCTTGTTTTGTATGTAGTGTTATTATCATAGCTGTGTGAATATCAATACAAATGGGTCTGGTTTATAGTGAATTACACATAATTGCTTCTTTCCTCGTTTTGTGTAAAAACGCATGAATGGTTTAGAATCATATATTCCATCATGCTGAATGCATCAACTCCATCCTGCAAGACAAATTAAGTGTTGTCACTAAGTGATGCTGAGCTCTCCCTGTTGAGTGGGAATATAATGATGAAGCCTGTATCCTCTCTGAGCTGACACTCTGCCCACACTCTTACCATTACCAGTTGGTCTTCTTGAATTAGAAACACGCGGGATCTGCTCGTCCTGCCATTCTCAGTTCGGGCCACAACTGACGCTAGTTCCTCTGAGCTCACAACTTCTCACTGAAGCGGAAGATTAGAGCATGCACATCCCCACACAGCGTTTGTGAAATAATACGAGCCTTTTGTATTTAATCCCGGACCAGGCTATTTGTCGGTCAAAATAGCAGGCTTACGTGCTTCTCTCCTTACTCCATAGCAACGATCCAGCTGTGCTAGAGCCGTATGCACGTTCAACACAACCGCATCCAAGAGGTATGAGAGCGTGTGCGGGGGACTCCTCTTATCTGTATGACACGGTGCCAATGTCACATCACATTTCCGACCCTTTACGGTGTGCTTTAAGTGACACAATCCCCGCACAGCAGCGTTGATTTAAGACCCTCTTCATTTCGCCAAACATATCACCAGTCTACCTTCGCTGACCATGACAGTGGCTTCTTGTCAACACCATTTTCTCCCACAGAAAAAAATTAATATTTGCTAACAGTTGTCTGGGCGTTAGCGAGCTGTCATAGCGTCAATCAGTGCAGAAACTTTGGTTTGAATTCAAATGAATAACGTGTCGTGTAACGTTTTCAGCTAAATGTTTTTCCCTCATATTCTGTGAGGCATTAAGTACATAAACGTTGTAAGGTAAATTAGCAAGGCCACATTAATTTACAGTTGGAATTTGAAATGCGACGACAACGTGAATCTCCCCACGCGCGCATCGCGGATGCTGGTGAAGCTTCCGTTACCGCCAATGCAGCTGAGAGCAGCACGAGCATGCACGCAGCCATTCCCGGCGACGGGCACCGTGTCACCGCCGGTGCGCTTTCTTACTCCTGTGACTCATTCGTCCATGGGCAGCGGTCGCATTGATAAGCTGTTGAATCCTGAGCCCGTGTCGCTCGAATCCACCAGCACAGGTTTAAAGCGCAGCTTACCTGTAGCAGCTCTTCACACCATCGCTGAACGGAGGGACCGCACGGTAAATCCAAAACCACGTCCGTCTCTGGAAGCGAGGCGATGACTACTGACACTCGCTGATGGAATGTGTCTTTGCCTGCGTGTGAATGTGGGGGCATCAAGTGCTGCAAGCCTGCGGTCCGTGATCTGCTGCAAGTTAACCACAGCGAGACAACGTGACGCCGGAAAACCCATTTTGCTCTAAAAAATAAAAGCACACAAATGTTTCTTGCATCACATAAAGGAAAAATAAAATGAAATCGACTCAGTGATAAATACATTCAAGGTGTCCTCTAACTTATGTGTGCCAAAAGATAGTGTTTATTAAATATATAAAATTAAATCTGGGGCTAAAATAACTGATACTAGAAATGATGTAGGCTACAGCACAAGCAAGAGTGTGGAATCCAGATTATATATATTTTTTGTCTGTTTTTATTGTAGTTTTTTTTGTTTTGTTTTGTTTGTTTTTTTTATACTAAACCTGACCTAACGATAGGAAGTTCTAGCCTCTCTGCACTCCATTTGTCCTGTCTGTCAGGACAACATTCATAGCAAGCAGTACATTGCACCAAAGCTGTTGCTTTTATGACTTTACTTTAAATTTGTTTTACAGGATATTTCCAAACACATTTGCGATCAAGCAAATCATCACAAACTACACGATGACACCTCTAGAACCTTCATCTTGGTCCAACAATTTTTATATTTCTGTCATCTAATATCTTCTATTTGCAAATTAGGACTTTATTTTGAAGTCAGACTCTAAGTAGAATTCTGTTAATGATTAGAACTTCATTCATACACAACAGAGAAAGAAAGGAAGAAAGAGCGTTTCTTGGTTACACCACAGACCAGAAATGGAATTTCATTTCAATTCATGTATCCGGGGGGAAATCCTAATGAGAGCAACATATTTCACAAACGTGGGTTTATTTGAAAAAAAAAAAAAAAAAAAGTTTATTTTGCATAATTGTTGAATATTATTATTTTCAGCTGAAGTATAGGTAACACACATGCTTGACATAAAGGGAAAGTTTAATTCTTCTTCTCCTCAAAGAGAAAACTAAAACATGGCATAAAGGCCACTTTCATAATGTTGTATTGAAACATTTCATGCACCTTTATCTTCCATGGAAATCTGAGTTTATATTCCCATTATAAATCCCAAGAATGTGGTTTGACTCAGTTATGTTTTTGAAGGCTTCTTTCTCTGATTTACAGTATGTATTTATAAATGTACAGTAGATTCACACCAGTGGTTAATTTTCCATTAAATTCTGTTCCACCTTGTGGCACTTTATAGACCATCTGGCTCTTATTCCAAATTTGTGGAGGAATTTTGGGAATTCATCTTAGACATCGTGGTGATGTTTTAATTATAGATGACTTCAATATCCACCTGGATGAAGCTTCTGAAGTTTATGACCTTTGTAAATCCTTCTTGGCTTTTATTGATACCGGTTTCATCCAGTTTGTGCATGAACATACTCACTGCAGTAGCAACATTATTGTGGATTCTGATCTGTTACACCCATTTTATTGGTTATAAAGGATCACTTTCTTATCAAATTTGAAGTTATTCTAACTTATTTTTGTAGAAATAGTACATTTACCACTCAGCACATGAGTCCATCAGTTTTGACCTCTCTGTGAATGACTACCACCTCTCCTGGCTCCATTAACTGCAGCGACAGGCTCTGTTTAGAAGAAGGCTCTGCCATCTTCTAAAGTGTCTGATGTTTACACAACCATAATAATAAAATTCATGATCATTCATGATTTTCCTTGGTTTATTTTCCCCATGTTCCACATGCATATTCACCTTCTCTCTCTCTTCTTCTGGCCAGTTCTCTCCAGTCTCTTCTCCTGCTCATAGACACATTCACGTGGCCACTCCGCTCATGCTCTATTCTCACTCCCGACTCCTCTGCCTTCTGGACTGTTTTGTCGGGATTTTGCTTTTGCCCTGTTTCTGTAAGTTGGAAGTTCCCCCTTCTTGTGTTATTTGTTAGTCTGCCTTTATTAGTACTGTTTGATCCTGACTTTTCTTAGATTTTCTGGGGAGTTTTTCCACTATTCTGTTGTTTCATATGTTCTCCCTTGTTTTAGCCTTGTTGTTTTTTGTATTATATATTCCTTTTACTTTTTTACCCATGAATTTGGGACTGGCATGTTGTGGGAACTTGACATTCAGATAGCTTTGAAAGATACACACCTGTGTATAAACTGGGCCTACAATTCACACTGTTTGTCCAGGGCTGGGTTAAGAAATCTTGAGACCCTGTGATTGAAATTTAGAATTTAGAGAAAAGTGTGGTAGAAACGTTGATGTTCTGTGAAGAATCTTTTCTTTCTTATTAGCTTAGTTGGTATCTATATGCTTTGTCTTTTTCCTAGGTTCATCCTGACCCATGTACTTATATCATTCTCTGTCTTATTGCCATGTCAAAGATATAGTTTCCACACAGATAGTTTCTTAGATTAGATGGCGGCGCGCACAGATGCAGGGGCTCAGAGCTCTCCCGTTCAATGCTCATTTTGCTTTATTTGCTTGTATTTTTTTATGTTCTTTCCCACGGTCTGTCGGGCGAACACCAGCTACAGCCGACAAGACCTTCTATTGCTGGGTTTAAAACAAGAAGGGGCTGTTACAACAGAGTTCCTTCACCACCACAACATACCAGCGGAAATAGCCAGAAC
>JAUBNQ010000009.1:1903135-1919797 GCA_032353495.1 Ctenopoma kingsleyae | reverse complement strand
TCCACTGTTGCCTAGTGCTTGCTCAAGTGGGACTGTTGGGTTTTCTACAAATATTTTGTGTAAGGTCCTAAACCTTGTACTGTAAAGTGCCTTGAGATGACTTATGTTGTGATTTGGCGCGATATACAAATAAAATTGAATTGAATTGAATTGAAATGAATTTGCATATAATTGACAAAATGTTAAATCAGGTCGGTCAGCCCACAATATAAAAGCTTCATTTTCATAGTGTGTGCTGACCTGATAGCCCTACTGAATGATGAAAACAGCGGACACGGTGGAATGTCTTGAGGCTTCCTCTTGGCCCAGTAGTAGCTAGCAAATGTCCCAGCTAGAGTGCACTGCTCAAGGGCCATGCTGAAATTGACAAGCCAGAGGAAGACAAGCAGGTTGGACAGTTGCAGCAGGAAGATGTAGCGGAGGTAGGGTGTCTCCCCACCATAGAAAGCAAACAGACACTGAGAACCCAGGCACAATGCTGATCTGGACATGTTGGTTCTGTTGAAGTTCTAACGGAGACAAGAGGGAAGAACAGACGAGTAGAGTAATTTATTATGTGCACAAATTTGTTAGATGTAAATCTGCTTCAGACCTTTAACAAATGTATTTAATTGCTGGCTGCCCCAAAAAGGGGCTAAAATGTCAATCAATACAAAAAATACTTTAAAATATAACATCATTTATGACTTTGTAATGACTTCAAAAAGAACAGCAATAATGAAATTAAATTTAACATAATACTGTATACTGTACCTCAGGGTTACAAGTACTGTTGGCATAGGGACAGTTCATATCCGGAGACATCACTTTGTAGATGGCTTCACCGGAGGATGCTAGGTAACTGGTTTTACAATGCTGGTTAAAGACACACCTGACAAGCTGCTTAGAGAGTTAATAATACAGAACAGTTAGGATGTGCTTAAAGTGTTAACTGTCACTTATAGTAACTGAAAATACTGGACAGTACAGTATTGGAAGACTTGTGTAGAAATAATTAAATTCAATTCAGTTTTATTTGTATAGCACCAAATAACAACAAAAGTCATCTCGAGGCACTTTACATTGTAAGGTTTAAGACCTTACAAAATTTAAGTAAATACAAGTGTAAGTAAATACATCAACAAATGTTAATGTTATGACTCAAAAATATCTGGACAGCCTCTCAGCTGTTCCGGCCAGGTGAGTGTTATTCCTTCATTAGAAAGCAGATCTAAAGAGCTCTAGCTAACAGTGAACAAGCATCATTATACTGAAAAATCAAAATTCCTTCATATTTGTATGAGAGCTTTCCCTGTGCCTCATAAACTGTCCAGCTCCAGGACGGCTGCTTAAACACTGCCAGAGGCCACAGTTTATCACTGGAACTCAAGCTGTGTAAGTTAACACAGTCTTAACCTCATCCAGTGACAACACAACACACCAGAGTCCAGCACATCATAACTAATAACACAAGACTGAACAACTTAAACCACACAGTCCCATAATTCCTTGCACTCACAGCGTAGCTCACTCAGTCTAAGCAACTGTTCCACTCAGGTCACTTCAATATTTTCCTGCATTTCATCTGCTGAAAGCAAAACACACGGCAAGTGAAGACAGCAGCTGAAAATGCCTGACAGAGCATCACCAGGAAAAAAACTGGTGTTCTGGTTTCTCTGTTTCAGTCTATTTATTTATTGATGTATGACATTGTCCAAATATACTAGCTACATAAATTGGGAGTATATGAATGAGAAAGGCTCTACAGCCAATATTTTCAACCAAGCACATGAATTAAAGCTGACGGTCTCTCTGACAGCACTTTAAGCACATCTTGATTGTTTCATTTTAAATATGGGGGTACACAGAGAAAATGATGAAACCTGTGCTGTTGACTGACTGTACATATTTGTTTTGTATATGAGAATAACGTGTTCAAATAAATGTCTCACCTCTGAACTACAAAGAGTCAATGTAAAATGTTTCCCTTTCCATTCTTCCTGTGGTTACTTGTGACCACTCTGAAGGATACACAGTATTAACTGCCCAGTAGGAAATGAACAGTGTCAGCAGGAGAAAGGTGATGACTGGAAAGAATAATGTGGACATGATGTGACCGATGGCTCTGAAACAGCAGGTAAGTCACCAGGTCAGGAAAACATCTTAATACAGTTTACATATTTTATTAGCAGACATGAATGAAGGACATTCACACATACAGTATGTCACAAAAATGAGTACACTCCTCAGATTTTTGTAAATATTTTATTATATCTATTCATGGGACAACACTGACAATATGACACTTTGACACAATGTAAAGTAGTCAGTCTACAGCTTGTATAACAGTGTAAATTTGCTGTCCACTCAAAATAACTCAGAACACAGCCATTAATGTCTAAACCGCTGGAAACAAAAGTGAGTACACCCCTGTGAAAAATGTCCACATTGTGCCCAATTAGCCATTTTCCATCCCTGGTGTCATGTGACTCGTTAGTGTTACAAGGTCTCAGGTATGAATGCGGAACAGGTGTGTTAAATTTGGTGTTATCGCTCTCTCATACTGGTCACTGGAAGTTCAACATGGCACCTCATGGCAAAGAACTCTCTGAGGATCTGAAAAAAAGGAATTGTTGCTAAATATAAAGATGCCCTAGGCTATAAGAAGATTACCAACACCCTAAAACTGAGATGCAGCACGGTGGCCAAGACCATACAGAGGTTTAACAGGACAGGTTCCACTCAGAACAGGCCTCACCATGGTCGAC
Source organism: Ctenopoma kingsleyae (assembly GCA_032353495.1). NCBI lineage: Eukaryota > Metazoa > Chordata > Actinopteri > Anabantiformes > Anabantidae > Ctenopoma > Ctenopoma kingsleyae. Next base: position 1,917,050 of record JAUBNQ010000009.1, on the reverse strand, counting down.
CAAAGAAGTCCAGTGCACGTGCTCAGTGTCATATCCAGAAGTTGTCTCTTGAAAATAGACGAATGAGTGCTGCCAGCATTGCTGCAGAAGTTGAAGGGGTTGGGGGTCAGCCTGTCAGTGCTCAGACCATGTGCCGAACACTGCATCAAATTGGTCTGCATGGCTGTTGTCCCACAAGGAAGCCTCTTCTAAAGATGGTGCACAAGAAAGCCCGCAAACAGTTTGCTGAAGACAAGCAGACTAAGAACATGGATTACTGGAACCATGTCCTGTGGTGTGATGAGACCAGGATGAAATTATTTGGTTCAGATGGTGTCAAGCATGTGTGGCAGCAACCAGATGAGGAGTACAAAGACAAGTGTGTCTTGCCTACAGTCAAGCATGGTGGTGGGAGTGTCATGGTTTGGGGCTGCATGACTGCTGCCGGCACTGGGGAGCTACAGTTCATTGAGGGAATTGTGAATGCCAACGTGTACTATGACATACTGAAGCAGAGCATGATCCCCTCCCTTCGGAAACTGGGCCACAGGGCAGTATTCCAACATGATAACGACCCGAAACACACCTCCAAGACGAACGCTCCCTTGCTAAAGAAACTGAGGGTAAAGGTGCTGGACTGGCCAAGCATGTCTCCAGACCTAAACCTTATTGAGCATCTGTGGGGCATCCTCAAATGGAAGGTGAAGGAGCGCAAGATCTCTAACATCCACACGCTCTGTGATGTCATCATAGAGGGGTGGAAGAGGATCCCAGTGGCAACCTGTGAAGCTCTAGTTAACTCCATGCCCAAGAGAGTTAAGGCAGTGCTGGAAAATAATGGTGGCCATACAAAATATTGACACTTTGGGCACAATGTGGACATTTTTCACAGGGGTGTACTCATTTCTGTTTCCAGCGGTTTAAACATTAATGGCTGTGTTCTGAGTTATTTTGAGGGGACAGCAAATTTACACTGTTATACAAGCTGTAGACTGACTACTTTACATTGTGTCAAAGTGTCATATCTTCAGTGTTGTCCCATAAAAAGATAAAATATTTACAGTTTAAAAATGTGAGGAGTGTACTCATTTTTGTGACATACTGTATATATTTTTGTGATTTTCCAGTGCTATTTGCTATATTTGTCTCCAAAGTTCATACTTGCTCGCCTCTCTCAGCAGGGCAACAGCCACTCGGACTCTTCTCCTTAAGAATATCAGCATCAACAAGATGCAAGCTTTTGTCACTCCCAAAGACATCACTGCCAAACACAAACAGGCAGGTTACTGTGTTTTGTTTTTCAGGTCAAAGTGGCTTTTCTGATATTCATTGATCAGCAGAAAAATACTCTTTGACTTTATGTCAAAGTGAAAGAAGATCTCTGCAAAGTCATATACATTCATTACAAATATAAACTACAAAATAGGTCATGACATTTGTTCAGTATTTAAATCCTTTGGTAACTCACCTACATCACAAAAGACGAAGAAACAGCTCCTCAAAAAGGTTGTTGACACACAAATTATAGGATAGATACAAAAGCATAAATCTGCCTACAGCAGGACGTCCTCAAAAACTGAGTGACTGTGCAAGATGGGGACTAGTGAGACTAGTAAGTGGGACTAGTAAGACACCTGTGACTCCACTGAAGAAGTTTCAAGTTTGTGCAGTTGAGATGGGAGAAATGGTACATACTGTATACTAACTACTGCTAGGTTCTTCACCAGTCAAATACTAAATACTAAAAAAACACAACTCTCAGCTAGAGTTTGTCAGAAAGCATGTGAGCGACTCTGAAGTCAACTGAATGAATGTTATATGGTCTGAGGAGGCCAGAATTGAGATTTAGAACACTAAGCATGGTGGTGGCAGTATCTTGGCATAGGGATGCTTTTCTGCAGCAGGCCAAGGCTTGTGAAGGTAGAGGGTAAAAAGAGGGTAGCAACATCTACATAAATCCTTGAAGAAAATTTGATACAGTCTTGAAGATTATGATTATGATAAGATTTGTTGTCTAGTAAGATAACGTCCCCAAGAATACAAGCAAAGTTCCACAGAAATGGTTTAAAAAGATCAATGTTAATTTGGCTGAGATCTCAGTCCAACTGAAAATCTGCGACTGGATGTGTTCACTTATGGTCGCCTTGCAACCTGAGACAGGCTAAGATGTTTTGCAAAGTAAAGTGGAGAAAAACTGCAGTGTCCCGATGTACAAAGCTGATTGAGTTCTGTCCACACACGTTCAGTGTAATTGCTGGCAAAGGTCCATCTACTAAATACTGACTGGAGGAGGTGGCTATTTATACAATTAATTCTTTTCTTTCTCATATTTAATTAGCTTAGAGGATTTGTAGAGATCAGTTTTCAACTGACATGAAACAGTCTGTTCCTACAGTTCTGTTTATTCATGTAAAAAAACAGCCAAATTTAACCAACCACGATTCAATGTTGTAAAAAAATATAATGTGAAAACTTCCATGGAGGTGAATGTTTACTATAGTTTCATATTTCTAATTTCCACCAAACTAACTGACATGATGGAAGAATGCAGTGGACTAACAATTGACTGATGACCAATGTACTGATTAGTGTAATCCCCTCTTAAGTAAATGGCAACACGCAACCCATGGGTCTTCCTAAGTACTTTTAGGTTTTCTTGAAAATGAGAGATGAGAAATTGCTCTAAATTTTCCAACTCTCTTAAAAGTTAAGGTGTTAGTGTAAGAACTGCAACATAAAATATCCAAAAGTAAGAATCTGGATTCTAATGACTGATGATTCTGAATGAAATCAAACTAAACAGACTTACATAATATGATCCACGTCTGTCTGAGCTGTAGATAGACCTGTAGGTCCGTCTGCAGGCCAACTTCTACAAGGGCAACATCAGAGCCTGGTCTGTGTCTGAGCTGGGACAGCTCACTGAAGCAGTACCACATACCTGCACACATTCACATACACATTCAGTGAGGGATTTGAAAAAATGTAGCAGTTTTTCACTACATCTCCCATTATTTCTTTAATCAGTCACAACTGAGTTGATACTGATTGAGAGAGATTATCACATATCCACCCACAAGAAGAAAAGCGTGATGAGGTTCATCTAGTAATATGTAAAACCCAGTGAGTACGCACCATAAGCCAGCAGCAGTAAGACAGTGATGATGGTGGTCCATAGCAGCAACCCAGCTGTGAACCTCAGCAGCAGGATGTAGACCAGACTAACAACCAGAGATATCAGTAGAGCTCTGTCACAGTGTTGGAAGAAGTACAGAAAATGAACCAAAACATCAAGAGGGTAAGTGGGGCCTAAACAGTGTATGTATCACTGTGAAAAGATTCTGTTGTAGTATTACTCAAATACTGTTCTCTATGTGTGTATTGTTCGTATAGTTACATCAGTATCCATGCCCATGACCTGGCATAATCTTCCACTATCTTCATGCCTAGATCCTTGGTGTCCACTAGTCCTGTTATAGTCCTGCACAGAGATGTATATGCCATACAAAGATAGAGACAGAGACAGAAAGACAAGACAGTGTCATCAATCAAAGATTTACATATATAGAAGGAGGGATTCAATGTGTCACCAAGCAACTAGAAAGGCATGTAAAAGGAAACTGCATAAAGTTTGGAGAGGTGGTAGTGTGGTATGGGTTAGTTTTATTAGGTGACATTACTTTTGTGAGTGATCTTTGCTGAGTTGAAAGAAGAAAGACATTATAAAGGAATGTTGAAAAGAAAGAAGACGGGACATTACTTGGCAGCATGTTGGAGTTCAGTAACACTGCGTGGCATTTCCAGAACGTCTGTAAACCTGGTTCTGTTAGCTACAGTCACAGTCCCGTTCAGAGTGATGAAGTCTGGTAGACATCTCTGGAGAACTGACCACACAAATTCTTTTCATTGTCAAAATACATTATTGTTACAAATATCAAGATGAGTGTGAGCTGACATTTCAATAGCTGATACTAATCCCCAGTATCCTGCCGTCTGTCTTCCTGTTGTTTTTTCAGGATAAAAATGTGGTCAAGACTTATATAAACAGATTATGGGGAGAGAGATGAGAGAGATCAACCAATCAATAATTTATTTATATAGCGCTTTACAACACTAAACATGACCAAGGCACTTTACAGTCAAAAATAAAAATGTAAAAGTAAAAAATATGTATATATATTTTAATATGTATGGATGACTAGTACTTACATGGTCTGCTAGGTATAATCATGGAGGGACAATCCTCATCTCGTAGAACCTGGGACACTGGCTGGAAAAAACAGAGTACAAACAGAAGTATTACGATAACAATAAATGTGTGTATTCTAATACTTTGGTCAATAGTTTGAACTTTTCGGGGGAGATTCTGCATTACTGACTGATTACATTAGCAACAAAGATGCAGAAATGTAATGCTGGCTACACTTTGAGATGCTCCCATCAGTTTAGTTTTTTTTTACTGAACACTGTATATTATACCCTATCCTGTGCATTACACAGAACAAGTAATTACAGCACAATATGCATATGTTCTTAGATAATAAATGTACAGTTTAGTCCTTAGTGTTTGAATTGAAGTGTTTGAAAATCTTACTGTACATGTAAGCTGTCATTGAACTTTACTTCACTTTAAACATCTTGACTATTTCATTTCAAATCCATCGCAGTGGTGTACAGCACCAAAATGAGGAAAATGTGTGTCACTGTCAAATGGACATCACTGTATATGATATATCAGAACTGGTACCTTGTCAGGATTATTAAAGCCGGGTTTACAGAACTGTCTATAATATTGCCAGTGGTTCTTGCTGAGTTTGTGTTGTAGCTGCATCTCAGTGTAGGTGGTGAACTTGTCTGGGCACTGAGACACACACACCTGGAAGTAAATAAACACCAATAATATGTTTGCAAATTTAATTCAGATAGTTATTACTGTTACAAACATATGGATTACATCAACATTATATATTTCTAAGTGAATTAGAAACCAGCTAAGAAACAACAGGCTTGTTTCAGTAACACATTGCTTTTCTTGACCTTTGTTATCTTGTCTAAGTTAATGAGCACTAGTGTAAGGTGTAGTACATTCAATCTAAAATCAAAATGTGTCAGGCCAGCTGACATTCTTGGCTGGGCCCGGGACAAGACAATCTTAGATGAACACACCTAACTGAATGGACAGTTAGGTAAAGTTAAAGGCTGACAAACGTTTACGTGCTGTTTTTTACCTTGCTCTCTTACCCACTCTTAATGATGCGACTGTCCGTCACTTCCTCCCCCGCTCCACTTGTTCCAGCCTCATCATCATCACCTGGTTTTAAATATTTTTCTCATAAAATCCCTCAAGCCTCTACTTTACTTTTTTACTCTACTTTTCTTTTCTGTGCACCGGACTTATGCTGACTTTAGACAATTTACTGGACAGCGCTAAATAAACTCAAAGTCAAAGGTTATTGTCTGTGGCCAAACCATTAATGTGTAGGGGTGGGGGTATTATTGACACTATTTATAAGGACAAAAATGAAGAAAAAGAAACAAACACTTTATGTTATTAAAATATTACATATTTGTTTCTACAAATAGGCCCATTTTGAAAAAGGATTCCTCTCAATAATTTGTTGGGACCCACTGTGGGTCCTGGACAAGTGACCCGTTTGTACCCCCTGTCGGCAGGCGTGATGTGTGTTATTCTAAACTGTTTAAGGTGAACAGTCTTGATGATAAGTTGATGTCATGTAACTGAAGCAAATATATATCATTAATGTTTCATAGAGTACCTGAGTTGTGGGGCACTGTAGGTTGATGAGTATAGATGGGCTGGTACATTTTAAGATGTTGAAATAGAATAAGATGGGTTTCTTCCTGCAAAGAAAAGTGTCAGTGTTAAATCATACATATACAGCACATTATGTCATCAGTTTGTAGTGTTCACTTAGTCACATGATATTTTGTAGTTATTACCACTTCACTTTTCTGTAGTCTGCCACATTACATTTCAGTTAGTGATCTCCTACATATCCCAGGATGCCAGAATTGAGCAACTTCCAGGTGACAGCATCACAAACTTGTCCAAGTCATCAGAACATTATTTTAAATTATCCTGAAGATTCTAAAGCTTCAGGCAAAAAAGACATTGTTTCATATGATTCTAGAATTTAGTTAAATATTTCACCATACTGTACACACATTGCTGAGAGTAAAGTAACAAAAAGGATTTTTTCATTTGTAAAACTGGATTTTCATTTGTAAAATGTATAGTATTTAGTATTTGTCTTTTTCATTTTAATGTGCTCTGACCTGAATGAGGGCCTCTAACTTTTGTCCTTAATTAATCACAGCTCAGTAAGGGCTACGCCTTATAAACTTGGAGAAAAGCACCGTTGTGGCATTATCAACATTTCATATCCTATAATTGCTTGTACAGTATTCCTGTGAGTTGATATGGATATGTTGGAATATTATATACATATGCTTATATACAGACATGTTCATGTGGTTTAAAAAATGTGAGAACCATCCATCACCTTGTGTATAGAGTCTAATAACAGTGACTTACTCATTGGAAGTTCCCTTCTGACCACAGAACTGACCATAGCTGTCTGTTGGATACAGCACCTTCCTGGGGTCTCCATGTAACCAGGCTGGACATACAGACATACAACATGGATCATTTAACCAAGAAACAGAAAGCACATAGACTTTGGTTGTTAAAAAAAATCTGATAACAGCATATAATAGGAATTTTTGGGAGAGCAAAATACTCATTGTTATGGAAATGGAAAATAAATGTGCTTAAGTTCATGTATTCATAATGTCTTTAGATATTGTGAGACTGTCTTTGTTTTGCTTTAATGTCTGGGACAGTAGATAGGACAGAGACAACCATGGACAGACAGACTATGCAGGAGCCAGGTGCCACTGACTCTGACCATGAAGATAGATAGCATAGTTTGGGAGTAGAGTTGATAAACAGCTGTGCAACAATTAGTTCTTTGTTCATTTTGCTGTGTACCCTCTCATGAGAGTATTGCTCTATAACTCAGACGCATTTCCTTCTTTGTGCTTTGCTATTTCTTTATAATTCTTTATAATAAACATCTTAAAAGACCATCATGACAGAAATTCTGTTTATTTCCACAACAGAAACTTGGCATCACGAACAGGATCAGGCTCAAGGTCAGTGTACACTTTGTCATAGAGGATTCCTCCCTGTGGGTTGAGAAGCTGTCCTCCGAAGAAGTCCACTCGCAGACCTGATCTGGACAGATATCAGCCAGGGGAAAGTTATACGGCAGCAACAAGGGAAAAGAATCTCACTATGTAAGAGTCTAGGACCAGTCGCTTCTATGACCAGTATGTTGGCGTATGCACCTTAGCTTAAATGTTGTACAGGTTGATGTGCTGTACTATTGTTTAACCACTTTAGTTCCAGTGAAAGATACAGATACAATTTGTGCTTTTACTTGAAATTACTATTGTACAACACTGTGTTTCCACATCATAAGTTTTTGTTTATTGCATGATATTAAGCGATTTTAAAGACATTAGCTATTTAACATTAGCTAAATTTACACTAGATAGGAACGAGAGGAACAATTTCTGAAAGTGGACCAATAACCTCTGTGTTGTTTTTCATGCTAATGGTTTGTCTGGCAACTTTGTACAGAAAAGTGTCATGTAATAGTAGCGCAGTAAAATGGTTAATGTAATGAATAAAAATGCAATGGAATGAGCGAGTGACTGTATGTGAGTGTGTGGCACTGAGGAAAGGAAGAAGGGTAAGAAAAAATAAATGGAGGCAAGGTAGAGGCAAGAGAGAATGAGGTCATCAAGAATGATGTCATCAAGAATGATGTCATCCTTGTTTGGTAGTCGCAAAGCTGGAGTGGAGTCATGTTGGTCTTTGTGTTAGAGTGTGTGTGTGTATCCTTTATTCATTCACCCATGTGCCTCATGTAGTCACATACACTATATGCGCACACAGGTGAAGTGTACATGTGTAGTGGCATTAGTGTATTTATGCCTGTGTGCAAAGTGGGATTAGTGAATTCATGTCGCTCCCAGTGACACACACACACATACACAGGCACCAGTGATCCATCTACTCAAAAGTCCATAATCCACATCTGATCCATACTAACATGGGAGTTAGGTCATACTAGCATAGGAGAAAAGACAGAATTCTGGCTCTAACTCTGTCTATCTGTAATCACACATACAGTACATACTTTCCAGTGAGTGAGTAACAATACATGTATGGTATGTTTTAGACATTTTGGACATTTTTGCACATCTCACAAAAAGGAAAGCACTAATAAAAGGAAAGTAATCAGCAGGATTTGAAAGCTGCCAGTGATCTAACCTTTGGGTGATATCATACGAGTAAATTAAATTTAAATGCTGCCTCTAAGGCAGGGATGATGTCATCCTCATCCCCTGATGTAGCTGAAGCCTTGTCTGATGATTGAGACCCAGAACAAGACAGTGCAACTAAAGCTTTGGCTTATACATATACTGATTAGACCATAATGTAAGTAAAACAATTCAGCAGTTACTTTCCTCCTCATTAACTAAGTTTTGTGACTCACAGTGCTTGTTTAATTGTCTGACAACAGAAGAGAACTAGAATAACTGCCCTCTGCATATGTGCCTCCGCCAACCAGTCAACTCCAAAGTACATGCTCATCTGTCCAGTCATATTCTTATTAGTTCATCCATGAGTCTAAGTGGATGGTCGTGTCAAACGTGAGGAAACTGCCTCCAGGTGTTTCTGATATACTGCATCACATTACCAAGAATGGGACAGAGGTCACAGTGACCTTCATCTTCAACCTGGATGAACAACATGAAAACATAAGTCTCTGGCTGTTGCTGGTGTGAAACGTAAGAACAAGAACAACTAAACAGTGAGTTTGTCTGCATTAAAAAAAATGTCAGCAGCAGAACAAGTCTAAACAAATGGTTAGCCAACTGAGACTCAGACTGTTTAAGAGATGGTTCAAGTGTGATCACATGACCTATTAAACTTGGTTGTACTGTATATAGGAAGAGCCAGTAACCTTGGACAGGTTTTGAGTGAGTAGAGGAAGATCAAGGAGGACTCCAGAGAGCATCTCAACTAAAAGTCAAAGTGAACTTTATTGTCAGTAAGTATAGTAAGTACACACTGAGACAAATGGCAAAGCTCAGCGTCTGCAGTGTAACATTCATGAAATAAAAATGATAAATGAAGTACAAAAGACAACACACGACAACTGCAAATCAGACAGTTCAACTTATGATGACCGCCCACCCTGAGTCTGGTTCTGCTGGAGGTTTCTTCCTCTAGAGGGAGTTTTTTCTGTGTGTGTGTATATATATATATACATATATATACATATATATGTATATATATATATGTATGTATATTCTGTGTAAGGTCTTAAACCTTACACTGTAAAGTGTAAGGCTAAGGGTGAGAGGTGGACCCGATTAAAAAACCCATGCCCGCTCCGGCGGGAATCTGAGAAGGAGAGACAGAGTGAGATAGGTAACAAGTGATGTGTGGCAGTCTTTGTGGTGTTTGGGCTTGCAGTGGAGAGTGGACCAGGAAAGACGAGTGATGTTGTCAAGCGAGGGACCAGTAGAGGGGAGAGTGGAAGAAGCGTGGGTTGATGGAAAATAGAGTCCGGGGCAAGATGGTGTCCGCCACGTGGTCTATTGTTTGGGGAGGAGAGGGAGAATGCTGAGGAGGGAAGCACAGAAGTTAGTGAGGGGTGGGGAGAGTCAACTGCTGGCGAGCAGGTGAGGTGATCCAACACGAGGTCCTCTTCGTGTATACACCAGGGACAGAGTAGACAGATCCAAATCCTAAATCCAAAATCCAAATCCATAAACATGAGCAGGGGTCACAGTTCCAGGAAGCAAAGAGAGTCAGAGCCAGAGAGCACAGAGCCGACAGGGGACAGGCAGAGAGGGGAAATCCAAAGACAGGCTGGGGTCAAAAACCAGGCAAACAATAACTCACAGTCTTTCCAGGGGCGTGGGCTGAAGGCAGGTCCAGGTACAAAAGTAGGTAGGGGATCCAGAACAAGCAGTCCAAAATACAAAGAGCTGGAGAGTTTGAAGCGACTGGAGGGGGCTGGTTTAACCCTGGAGACGTGAAAGGTGGGGTGAATCCAGATGGGTCGAGGGAGCTGTAACTGGACCGCCACAGGGTTGACAACCTTAGTTACGGGGACCGGTCTGATAAAGCGGGGGGCCAGCTTGCGACACTCCACACGCAGAGGGAGGTCAGTGGTAGAGAGCCAAACCTTCTGGCCAACCCGTTAATGGGGCGCCACCGAACGTTTCCTATTAGCCCACTTGGCGTAACCCTGGCTTGATTTAAACAGAGCTTGCTGTGCGCGACGCCAGGCCAGATGGCATCGGTGGACCAGGGCCGCAGCAGACGGAACAGTGACGTCAGAGACCAGGCTGGGAAACAGAGGTGGCTGATAACCTATAACCGTAAGGAAAGGAGTCATCCCCATGGCAGCAGATGGAAGCGAGTTGTGAGCGTACTCAACTCAGACCAAATTCTGGGACCACGAAGAATTCTGGGGCCGCAAAGGAGACGCAAGTCAGTCTCAAGCTGCTGGTTCAGCCTCCCTGTCTGACCGTTGGTTTGGGGGTGGAAGCCAGAGGAGAGGCTGACCGAGATGCCCATGAGGCAGCAGAATTCTGCCCAGAATTTAGCAGCAAACCGGGGGCCACGATCAGAGACGCCGCCGCGGGGAAGGCCATGAATACGAAAGACATGTTTAATTAATTGGTCAGCTGTTTCCTTGGCAGAGGGGAGCTTGGGGAGGGGAACGAAGTGAACCATTTTGGATAACCGGTCAACTATGGTGAGGATGCAGGTGTTACCATCAGACACGGGCAGGCCAGTGACAAAGTCTAGGGAAGTGTGGGTCCAGGGGCCTTGCCCATCACCAAGCGCTGCAGCAGGCAGCAGACTCCACTATGTACTGTTTCTGAGGATCTGGGATTTTGAGGTTGGGAGCTGCGCTAAACCTGGCCTTCAGCTCCTTAAAGGCTTCGTGAGCATCAGTGGGCCAAATGAACTTAATCTTGGACGAGGTAAGCCGGTTTTGGGGGGCTGTGACAGAGCTGAAGCCTCAAATGAACTTTCTGTAAAAATTTGCAAAACCCAGAAACCGCTGGAGCTGTGGTTTTCTGGGGCCGGTCAAGTAGCGACTGCTTGGACCTTGCAGGGATCCATAGCAATACTGCTGGCTGAAATATTGAAACCCATGAAGGACACGGTGGTGGCATGGAATTCACATTTCTCAGCTTTGACAAATAACTGATTTTGTAGGAGGTGCTGGAGAACAGCTCTAACATGCTGTACATGTTCGGTCTCAGGCGGGGAGAGACCAGCAGCGACAGGCAAGGATGGTCTGGCTAAGGTGCCATCCTGCCCCAGGAATTTTCTGTATTTGTATTTGGTTGTGTTTTTATACTTTACAGTGTTTTTAAAAAAAAATGTGCATCTGAGTGTGGCTTCTAAAGTTGCTGTGCACTGAGCTTTCAGGGCCACGTCAAGCCAAGTCAAGCCAAGTCAAAACCTTGGCTAATGTATGCTACCACAGCTCTTCAGGTGGGATTTTCGGAGTTATAGTTATTTTTAATGACTAATGTGATAGTTTTGTAGCGGGACATACATTTATGACTTCGCACTCGTTAATTTAAAGGGGCACCAGGTCGCATTGGATTCCATAAAGCAGAGAGGCGCGACCACGCCCCCTCTGGCATAGTGTACAATGAAGTTTAACCCCTAACCAATCTCAATCAGTCTCAACTGAAGTAGTTTGTTCTTGGCAAATAACAGTGATCTCATGTCTTGATACAACAAAAGAAACACACGTTACTGGCTTTACAAAAGTGGATTTTATTGATAAAGAAAAGATGTAATTAATTGCTGAACGTAATCTTTGGCATAATGAACACATATGTAATGTAACAAATTAAAGTACTGTCAAGATGACCACTAAGTGTAACAACAGAAATAGATAGGAAAATAGGTTTACCAATTTAGTGGTCTTGTTTACTAGGACATTAGCATACATAGCACAGAGGGTTACCATTAGCCTACTTTGCTGCAGGGGAAACTTGGCTCGTCCTCCTCTGGGTTCAGACTTTGGTCCTGATTAAGCACTTGCTGTGAGGATTGTAGCGGCCTTGAAGCTGCTCGTACGCTTGACTTTCTTTCTCTCTGTCCTTCTTTTGGCAGACTCCGGTCCTGTTTAACCAGGTGACACGAGGCGGAGTTCAGTCGACCCCTTTTCAGCAGCGCTTCCTGTCGGCATAGGCTGGGCAACCTCCTGGGCTACTTCAGACAGATGTCCCAGGCAAACTTTAACTCACTTCAACTATCTTGTTAACATGGTGTAATGAAACCGTGCCAGTCAAATCATAGGAGTTACTCTAACAAAACGTTGGTAGAAAAATTAAACATAAAAGAAAAAAGGAAAACGGAAAAAAGACAAAAAGCGGACAAAAGATAAAATGACAAAGATAAGAAAAAGAAGAAACAAAAGAATGGCAAAAGACAAAAAGAATCAAATAAAGACTAATGACAAAAGACTAAAACTTGACTTGTTCTCGACCATATATACGCTTTAAAGAGCATATACGCGGAACCAAGGCTCTTTGGCACGGTTGTTCAAAACGGCCATTCTCTTTGTCTGAGACACTCAGTATGTAAATACCCCAATAAAAGATAATGAATATTAATTCTGGAAACACACTACCACAGGCCACATGTTACAACCAGAATTAACATTCAATCACCAGTGATTTGAAGTACGTTTAAGTGTTTAACACATAAAATTATAGTTGCATGTGATATGTAACTACTGAACTACTACAAAATGTAGAACTGTCTCCCAGGTGATAACTAAAGGACACACAATTATGTGAAAGAGACATACAGTTTGGTGGCACGTGGTCTTATTACTAACAGTCATTAAGCACAATATAAAACATGATTAATAATAATGTTCCTTAGTTTCAGAATGGTCCTGTGTCATGATTGTAATCATCTGAGTGTCACTTAGTTGGTTATGTTGCTTATGTTATGTGCTGAGTATAAATGAATAGAAGTCCCAAAGGTTTGATGGTGTCTTGGTCCAACCTCTTCATCTCATGTCCATATGGTGATGCTCTCAGTCCATGATCAGATCTTCCTTAACAGGTCAAAAAGTGAGTTTTTATGTTGTCCCTCTGGACAGTGTCAACTCAGGAGGAGTTGGGTTTCCCCTTTAGTTGACCCCTGAGAAGAGTCTCCATGTTCTTTGAATCAGTGGGGGAAATGTCCTGAGAGGGGCAATTCACACTGCCCAGGTCTGGGGATGTGCATGAGAAAGTACCTTGTTTATGTGAAACCACCCCTTGTCTATGCCATCCTGCCATAGATGGGGTTAAGAGATCACATGGGCACTTAAACAGGGAGGCCTGTTGTAGTTTTAAGGATGGAGGTTAAGAAGGGTGTCTGCAACCCCCCTTTAGCTTGAAGGAGACAACAAGCAACCCGCTGTCAGGATCTCCTCCTCAACCGACCACTCACCCATCACACTCACCTCCTCGGATGTTTGCACTGCACTGAGCCGGATTAACGCGCGCAAGACTGCTGGATGTGCATGTGCAGAGCAGCTCGCCGGAGTATTCACAGACATTTTTAACATGTCCCTCGCCCAAGCAGCTGTTCCAACATGCTTTAACTCCACCTCCATTGTGCCAGTGCCGAAACACTCTAGCCCAACATGCCTGAATGACTACCGACCTGTAGCACTCACCTGTGACTGTGACTACCGACCTGTAGCACTCACACCCATCATTGAAGTGCTTTGAGCGGTTAGTCCTGGCACATCTGAAGGACTTTCTCCCACCAACTCTGGACCCACACCAGTTTGCT
>JAUBNQ010000009.1:1845065-1857369 GCA_032353495.1 Ctenopoma kingsleyae | reverse complement strand
TACATTGTGTCAAAGTGTCATATCGTCAGTGTTGTCCCATGAAAAAATATAATAAAATATTTACAAAAATGTGAGGGTGTACTCACTTTTGTGACATACTGTATATGTGCAATAAGTGCTATTGTGAGGGAAACTACCAGGGCCTTATTACAGCCTTTCCACCATACAGTTGAGCTGTCAAAGAAAAACAGTGTACAGTTTAATAACCTTTCTCCTGATTAAAAATGTATTTTATTACAGGGCAATGGGCCTTGTGCTAGAATAATGGAAGAACTTAATTTATCATAAACTTTTCAAAAGTATAAGTAGCACTTGTTTTTTCCCTTCATTATAGAACTTACACCGAAGACATTTGCATTACATTTACCTATTCTGCAGAGGTTACGTTGGTTACCTTTCAGAAGCTGTTGTATTTTATAGAATATTTTCTATAGATGTCTTAAGCTTGGTGTAATTAAAACCTTCACAGAAAACATCCTAGAATTGAGCATCAAACTAAGATAACACAGTAAAAATAAGTACACACTTCAGTAAAGATGTAATTACACGATAACATGATCGATCAAGCCTAGTGTCAGGCCAGGACAGTTTATGTATATTCATCCTATTATAAGCTGTGAAAAGCCTGTGATTTTATTGTGTCACTACCTTTTGAAACCCAGTGAACACATTTTGTTTTAAATCATACACTCAAGCAACACGTCTCGATCAACATATTCTTTTAATAAATAATATATAATCATGGAAACCAAAAACAGACCACAAAATGATTTGTGTACATCTGAACAATATATCTTTTTTTCATTACAGGACCAATAGAACCAATTAAGTAGGCAGCAGTGTGTGTGTGTACAAAGCCAGATGACAATGAAATTAGCAGAAGGACAGTTGATTCAAACACCAACAGGTCCAGACTACAAGGTGATTGGCTGAAAAGAGGGCACTGAAGAGATGGGGGAACTTGAGGGACCAAAATTATGACATCTTAATCCATGAACCCCCCATACCTCTTCTGTAGCTCACTGCCGTTCTCCCAAGCCCGTTTCAAACCCCCTCCACTCTTGTTGCTGTCCACCAGCCACTCAGGCCTGCCTACACGCCTCATGAAGCCTCCATATCGCTTCTTGAGCCCGCGGCCTAACACCGCCTCCAACAGGTTGCTCTGCTGCATCCCTCCTTCAGCTCGACGCATGAAGCCTCCATACCTCTTCACTGCCTTGCCTCCCTGACCACCCTCTTCGCTGCCATTGTCAACAGCTGAGTTGAGGATCTTTAGGATCTCCAGGCGAACATTTTCTTCTCCATCCTGATTTCCGGGATCCTCTAGTTCCCCCTCTGGAGAGGAGGAGCGGCGAGACATGAAACCACCGTAGCGCTTCATGAAGCCGCCATACTTCTTAGCCAGCTGGTGTTCTGGTGATGTTGCATCCTCATCGTCAGCCATCAAGGCTCCTGCTGATTCCTGTTCCTGCTGTTGGCGGGGTTCAGCATCAAGAGGAACATGGTTTTCTTCCTCCAATAGCAAGTCCTGGCACAGACGAAGTTTCTGGCTGTCCAACCCACCATCGCACTCAAGTGAGCATGTCTGGAAAAATCAAAATGATCAGGCTGCCATTACAACATGCTTGATAGTTCAGATGTTTTTTTCAGTTTCATTTGAAGAACTGAAAAACACAAAT
The DNA here is from genome assembly GCA_032353495.1 of Ctenopoma kingsleyae. Taxonomy (NCBI): domain Eukaryota; kingdom Metazoa; phylum Chordata; class Actinopteri; order Anabantiformes; family Anabantidae; genus Ctenopoma; species Ctenopoma kingsleyae. The sequence continues at coordinate 1,855,690 of JAUBNQ010000009.1, read as the reverse complement.
AAATCTGGAACATAATTACTGATGATTGTTTTTGTAGATTTGACTAGAAAAATTATATCTACAGTATACTGTGTATCAGCCACAAGCAAGGGCAGTTCCACTGTTGATAACTAAAGCGGCTATGATAATTCAATTTGATCAATACGATCTGCTTTGATTTTAACAGTTGGTTTTAAATCTGTCTGTTGTGAGTTTGTGGCCAGGGTGCTATCCTCTAGTAGCTTTCATATTGAAAAGAAATTACATTTTTTCACTGAAAAATAAAGACAAAAAAGCAATGAAGGATCTTTAATCATCCTTTCATTGCTTAATCTTAATCTTTGCATCAATATTGTTTCATTTTTTACCCTAGTTATATTAAATCACAATATTCTGTTGCTGTTAACATTAAAATGGAGACAGAAACAAAAGGAAAAGGCTCTGTCATTTATCCTGTGTGCACTGCACTCCAAGACTGTGTTCAAACAGAGAACAACAGATGAAAACTTCAACAAAGGAGGGAATCTTTCGACAAGGGAGAGATTGAAACGGTTAACAGATGGTTTGGGAGAACACAGTGGTGCTTTTTATCTACAATATCCCTCACTTACTCCATTAACAACTTAGAAAAACACAATTTCTCCTTTTAAACCATCTGTCCCTGCTTGTTCTCCACCCACTGACATAGTATACATCTCACATGAGCCTCCACCGGTAAAGCTGTGTCCCTCACCCGCCATCCACTTAACCCAGTCAGTGCTTATCTAATCCTTTAGCTGTGTGAGTTCATATAACCTCTGTGGCTGTAGCATAATAAGACTAAAGGCATATGCTGGTCCCTGGGGCCTCCGTGCTGCTGGAATAACCTGCTCCTAACCTCTTATGTGTCATTGGATTTCCATTATTGGAGGCATTCGAAATTCCTGTTTGATGGCATTGAGGAGGGATTCTTGCTGAGCTTTCAGTGCCACTAGCTTATGAAGACAAAATTAATGAACAGGAAAATTGAGGACATATTGGCACCTGAGGGGCTGGGAGGGTGGAGGGCAGCAACGCCATCTGTTGGCCATAATAGGAAGCAATAGGAAGCATTATTACCTCAGAAAATATCACATAATTTAATAAATAATATGTTTAATTATTGTAGAAGATGAAAGCTTTATTGTTAAAGTTGTGGAATTTTTATTTTGTCCTCTGCAGCTTATATTGTTGTAGATTCATGTGGTAATCACGTGCTAATAAAATGCATTACATATGCATTACATTACATAATGTAATAAACATTCTTCTATTTCCATTGTTTGTAGAGAGTAAATATAGAGTTGTTCTATCAATTCAATTCAATTTACTTCATTTTTGTACAACTGAGTTTATCTATATAGCATCATCCCAACAAAATCATCTCAAGACACTCACATATTAGGTTTAGACAGAATTATATATATATATAAAAAAAAAAATCCACTTTGATCAGCACTAGGACTGCAAGCACAATTGTCTTGCCTTATTGCTTCAAACGATTAAGAAATTCTATTTTATATCTGCTAACTAAATCAATTTTCATCTATTAATTATAGATATTGCAGTGACGGCTAAAGAGGGAATTCTACGTTCTACCGTACCATTTATCCTGTGCAACACCAAATAGGAAATCAGTATTTTTATTATTTCAGTTGTAACATGATTATTCTGGTCTAATCTTTATCAAAGAAAGGAGAATAGTGGAATACTGTATATTTGTTTAGGCTTTCTTGGTTTAAAGTCAGTGAGACAGTATTATCATAATCATATCTAATAACTGAGAACATAACATGAAAATAGGAAGGAGACACAGGAGGTGAAAGTAAATGAGATACCAAGAGATAGACGACACAAAGGAGGAAGAGGGGATATTAAGAAGATCAACAGATTAGTAAAGGAACTGAGCAGAAACAATGAAAGGGATGGATTGACAAGCAAAAAGTTAGGAGGGCAGGAAAGAAGACAGAAGAATGAAATCTTAAAAAATAGATCTTACATACTGGTTACTAAATAGCTTTTTTCAAATGACTATATGTGTTGTGCTGTATATAATAGTAGGTTTTAATAAGGAGCTGCTCTTTGCTATCATCTCTTGGATTCTGGATGCATTAAGCTGTTGGCTGTTGTGGTAGCATATTATACTAAAATGCCTTCATAAAGATGAGAAACCAGACTGCTGTGCCAGTCTGTGCCACGCTATGTTAATCTATAACACTGAATTCATGTGAGGTGAAACTAAACCATAGCTGAGGCTCTAGACTGTTTCAGCTGATCTAATGATTTCAATTGATCAATTCAAGCATATTAAAAAATCAATTGTATTTAATAGTAATCATGAAAATTTGTGACATTACCAGGGAGGAGAAACCAGACTGCTGCCCCAGCAAATGATACACACATAGTGCACACTCCTTCCCGCAGTTGGATCCAGCCACCAGAAACACACACGCGCCCAGAACCAACATCCACACGCAGCTGCTGTGTGTGGGGGCAGCCATGGACTAAAGACAGAAAATGACAGAAAAACAGCCCAAAATTTAAAACTAAATATTAATGATCTCAGTATTATAGTATAGTCAGAGTAAAAATATAAATTACTTCACAGTTTAAAAACACTACTAAAATATGATAGTACTGTAATATAATATAAACCTGAAAACCTATAACTGGATAAAGAAATGTAATTTCTATTACTAGTACTATTACTGCTTCTACTAACCTGCTACTACAATTAATAATAACCTACTGAATATTAAAATGTAACACTACTGCAACAGATTTATTGATTTCTAAATGTCTGGGTATGTGTAAAAAGCACTGAAGGTCCCTAAATGATGTGAATGTTTCTGTGATTTACTACGATTATTACTTGAGTAGTGACTGCAGTAGGCAAGTAGTAATCGTAATAATCGTAGTAGTGGTAGTAATTAATAGTGGCACCTGTTTGTCGTAAATGAACAACTTCTTTTCTTACCTCTGTGTTCTTTTAAAAGATAATTAAGCCGTTCTGTGGGTTCCTCGTCCGCGTGTGCCAACGGGGGTACCGGCGGAGTGGGAAACTGTTGAGTGTCTCGAGCTTCTGCACCCAATATATGCGCGCGCGGCTGCCTGTGTGGCACGCGTTAGGTAGAGCGGTCACAGCCGAGCCAATCAGCAAACACACGCGCTCTCTCTCCCTCTCTCTTTGTGTGTGTGTCGTCGGGGTTCTGTCACACGCGGTGATGCGCGCGGTGACCGTTCAGCCTGCTCAGTGTGCAGCTGCCGACTTCGCGGCTTGTTTATGTAGTTAGTGTGTCTTACGTCACCGTGGACGGTGGTGGTGGTGGGGTTGCTGGGGTTAATAAGCGTGACGATGTGACGTGATAGCCTCCCCTCAATCTTCACCTCTCACACGTGTTATCTGCGACACACTGGTTCTATCGACTCATCTGCTTTATTACTCCTCACAGAGCCTTTGATATAGATATTAATCACATTTAATGTTTGAATTTTCCATACTGTGTCTTTCTTTTGGTGTTGAACAAGAAGAAAGAGGCCACGATGTTGCTCCGTGGATTTATACTAAATCCAATATGCTTCAGTCACTTCTTTCCTGTCCACAGTTACTCACAGTGTTTGATGGCAAAATCTTTCATGACCTGTACAGTTTCACTCCACTCTACTTTTTACTATTACTGTGAAACGTGCACTGAAACCAAAACTTGAAATGTTTTGTGGGAGCTTTCACGTGCCTGGAACAGGATAAAATACTGTATGTCCCCAAGATTGGTGAGAATGGAAATACCTTGTAGTCAGTAAAAATCCCTTTTTAATGTGGCCTTTAAGAATATGGCCTTTTGTTTCCACTGATCTTATTCTTCCATTGTTAAGGCCACATCGTGTTGCTGTGGCTACCTTTCTGATAATACAGGCAGTCATTGTAGAAACCAGTGCGAAGCTTGCTGACGGATACAGCAGCAAACAGATCAGTGTGTGTGTGTGTGTGTGTGTGTGTTGTGGTGTAAGTGTCCCAATCCAGCTGTCGAATTAAATGTTCTGGTGACCATGAAAAAAACTATGGATGGTGTTTTTCATAATGAATGTGTGATACTGGCAAACTCACACTGAGTGTCACCAGTTCCCTCTGACAGTGTGCAAAGGCAACAGATCAGTAACCTACGCAGAGCAGAGTCTGAATTGGGACACATTTAAGTCTAAACACTATATTTTCGACCACACATCTGAAATTTCTAAGCAGTGGGAAAATGTCCTGTTCTTTTGCTCTGCTGGTTAACCTCTGTTCAGTTGTGTCCGCTTGTTTCTCCATCATCACATCACATCACCATGTTTTAATACGCTCACTAATTAGCTGATCTCACTTTCACTCGCTGGTTGTGTTTTCAGACATGTGAATGGTGATTTGTGGCTCCTAAATGTTAAGTAAAGCAGTCAAACTTTAACTGCTGATTCAATTATGTTGTTATTCTGTATAACACTTGATCAAATTTTTTGCCTTCAAAAAATTTAGGAAATGGTTTTAAATTATGTTTACACACTGGACTACAGAAGAATGTTGTAATTACAGGAAAACCCATAGACCTTCAAACATCATTTCACATTTCTGTAAATAATACTTGTACTTAATTCTGAACTCCTGTTGGATTATTCTGAGCCCTGCTTGTACAGGAGCTCTCATACATCAGGGCAAGTGTATACAACCAAAGATTGTTCCAGGAGCATAATGGCCTCAATAATTCTGGAAATTCAAGAAATTTGGAACCACCACGACTCTGACCCACCTGCAAAAGTGAACCAGAAGGACCTTTATCAGGGAGGTGACCAGAAGCCCAGCAGTGAATCTAACATAGCTTTCAATGTCTGCTGCACATCATTTCAAAAGTCTCTCATCACTCCATCAATCAGGACTTTAAGGTGGAGTGGTTAGATGGATTCCACACAGCATTTAAATGACTCAGAGTGTTAGGAAAACCCTAGGCATATGTCCAGTTAATACCAAGCACTGCTCATCACCTGCTACTACAGGTGCACTGTAAAAGAAAAAGGTTTCTTCATGGAAATTTACCAGAATAAAAATACAGATTTTTGCCATATTTTTTCATTTTACAAGCATATCCCTATGCAATACAGTAAATATGTCTTTATATAGATGTTCTGCAAAATTAAAGTTCAAACATGATGTAATTTCACATTATAAGAATCTACAGGTTTTTTTTTACATTGGTGTGCTATAAAATTCTTACAAATCAATGTAATAAAACTGTGATTGTAAAAACACTATATTATAAAAAACTGTAGAAAGTCTGCTAGTTACCATTCAATTATGGTAAAATTCCAAATATTATTTTACAGTGAGATTCTGTAAAAATAACTCTAAAATGTCAAAAAAGCAAGAAAATGCTGCAAAATAAACCTGTAAGTATAAGCTGAGTTTAAGTAAGTATTAAAACAAGGAGAGCCTGTAGATAAACCGTACAGTGAAGCTGTTAAGTTTTTTTTTTTATTATGACAATAATCTGCTGTAAACATTGTAGCAACCTGGGAGAAGAAGGTATCTTGAGGTGCTGGGTACTCTAGTGATGGCCATATGAACATCAATCAACTACTTATCTGCTTCTCATGTCACATTTTTTTGAGTTAGGAGTTCTACACATATACCTTTTAGGGAAAGACTAGACTGTGTCTCCAGGTAAATGTTATATTATCTTGATGGAAAAACTCACATGCTGTAGCACTGTGCTTTCTCTAAATAGATTCTGTTGCAAATTACCAGGATCTAAAAGTAATTTCTAGGAGACAGGATTGGTTTTGTGATGTGTGCTTGATTGATTTACACATTAACCAGGCTTCTTCTGCTCTGACCAGATTTTGTGTTGCAGTAATTGGCAAAAATTGTGCACCAGCAGTGGACTCAGTCTCTGCTTTGCAACATCTGGTCAGTAACCACGGGTAACATTCTGGTTCTAAAATACATACAGTGCACACATTAGCATCACCAGTCACGATTCCACATATTACATTTTACTTTCCCGTGCTCTCTTTAATTTAGACACAATCATCCATGCTACATGTTATGTGTATTCATTGTACATTTACATATCCAGGCACATAATGGATTTTGAAAGCACCAACACAATTCTTTGTAAAATCGTACACACGTACACACACACACACACACACACAGTATGTCATTCCTTGTGTCTCCTTTTATACAGGCCCCATTCCCCACCTTATCTCCCCAACACAGAGAGCTATTATCGTAGGTGCAGGTATAACAAAGACAAGCCTTTTAATTAAGAAAAGGCATTTTGCTAATATCACCATGCCGCCTCGTTGTTTGTTCCCAGCACTTATTTGTCAGGAACAAGAACCTCAATAAAGATTAACCTGCATACCAGTCATGAACTGTCTCTCTCTCTCTCTTGTTCTGTGTATGTGAGTGAGTGTGGCCAGTCTACTACAGCACTGACATACAAAGACAGACAACTGTTCACACCTATGGGCAATTTAGACTCACCAATTGACCTAACATGTTCGTCTTTAGACTGTGGGAGGAAGTCATGGTACCTGGAGAGAACCCACACAGACATTGAGGAGAACATGTAAACTCAGCACAGAAAGGCACCTGGCTGACTGGTGGATTCAAACATAGGTCCTTCTAGCTGCGAGACAGGCTTTGACACAAGTCAGTGTAATCAGCCAGAGTGAATTCAATTTTAAATTTTTATTCTTTACATACAATCCTTCTGTCACCAAATGTAATCCTTGTAACCAAATTACCATAAGACAGTGCATTATAGTGAGGTCTATGTAGAATGCCTCAATGCATCAAGCTGCAGAGAGAAAGCTACAGGTCTGTCTTTCCTGCAGTTGACTGCTGTTTTTTTTTTTTTAGAAGTTTCTCATAATAGATAATGCAAATATAACATTTTCAAATTCTCAAATCATTTGACTCACAGGTCTGAACTTTGTCAAGTACCACTTGTTGCTGTTTTTCTGTGATGGGTACTGTTATCTGCTTTTGCAGGAGACACAGATAAAAGCAATTTAACAAACAATGTAGCACAGTGTTGTGGGGTGTACAGCAGTCTGAAGCAGTAGCGGTAAAGTTATAGATGGAGCCACAGGCGGTTTTGTGTTGTTACCAGATAAAGACAACAAATTAGAAATAATACTGACAGCTGGCTGATGAATACTTAATGCTCTGTGCATATATACATGCACTCAGAGTGGGCCTAGAACATGGAGGGCCCCAAGGACAAAGCACATACAAGAGTAAAAGCACTAGCATTAAGGAAATCATGCTTCAAATCCAGAAATGCAACAAATGCAAAAACACATAAAACTGGTGAAACACATACAATGATAATAATTACCAAAAATGCTCCAGGGACAACAGTAGTAGACGACCAGCAGCCGCCACAGAAACATTAAAGAAATAATTGAACGTTTTGGGAAATATACTTTTTTGTTTTGTTTCCTAGACTCCTGAGAACAGGTTTTAATTTTGGCTGAGTGTCACATTTCTCTTGACTATTTGATATAAATAAAATGAAGTATGGTCTTTGAAAAGGAAGGCTTTTGAGAAAAAAAAACTGTCTTCGTATTTACTGCATTAAACAATAATATCTTTAGTGGTTGTCTCTTTTTAGTAGATTTGAGCTGTTTTAGGTGATCAATTCCAATCTTCTCTCCTCTGCTGACGCTGTCTGAGTTTCTAATAGCAAGTCAAAATCAGTGATGGACACAAATGCACGGGCCACACCAAATGGCCCAGATCATTGAAGAAACTCACAGGTCACTAAGAGGTACACAAAAGGCAAAAATTACCACTCTTAAGAATGAACTGAAGAAAGACCCACATTACTCCATCTGTTGCAAACAAGGGGAAAAACCTCAGGATAACCGCATGAGGGAAAAAACACTAGATGGACACACAATCTAAAAGATAATAGATTTTACAGAAGAACTTATGAAGAACAGAGAGGGCAGAAGAGGAGAGGAGATCAGTGTGTCAAGGGAGGTCCCCCAGCAGACTAAGTCTATAACAGCATAATTAAAAGATGGTTCAGCGTCACCTGAGCCATCTCTAACTATAAGCTTTATCAAAAAGGAAAAATTTAAGCCTAGTGTTAAAAGTAGAGAGGGTGTCTGCCTCCCGAACTTGAATTGGGCGCTGGTTCCACAGGAGAGGAGCTTGATAGTTAAAGGCTCTTCCTCCCATTCACGAGTCAACCTTAAACAAAATACTGAACGAGCTATTGCAGCACACCTGAAATTTGCCAAATATCACCTTGACACTTCACAACACTACTTGGAAAATGTCTTCCAGACAGATGAAATGACAGTAGAATTGTAAAATTCTATAGCATGTATAAAAAAAAAAGAACCATGTACCAACATGTACAAAACATGTTGACAGCTTTCAAGACCTGGCTATCTGTGTTTTCTGTCCTCAGATCTCCGTTCTCTGGATTTCCAACTTACTTTCCTCTTGGACCCGTCTCTGACCCTACTCTATTACTTGGACCTTGATATTGGATTTTGGATTGTACTGTTAGCATTGTGATTTCCTGGCTCTGACTCCTTGTACTTACCTGTATATCTGATCCCTCTCTCCCCCCTCCTCCTAGGTCATTAACCTACCTGTCTATTAGCGAGACAGCCGGGTGCTCCATGGATTGTTGTCGGGTCCAGCAGGCAACGGAGGCGGCACAGAGAGAGGAAACAAAACGGTATAGAGCGGGACTGTTAGCTCACCTACAGAAACAACCACACAAACTCCCACTACCATCCTTGTACCTCACAAATGCCAGATCCCTTGCAAACAAAATGGATGAGATACAATCACAGATCGCCTACAACTGCCTCATCCGAGAAAGTTGTCTGCTGATTGTAACGGAATCCTGGCTGCACCCGCATATCCCCAATGCTATGGTGGAGCTAGCAGGCCAGACCCTTTGCCATGATCGCAACAAAGCCTCCGGTAAGAGCAGAGGAGGGGGACTCTGTGTTTATGTACTTGAGAACTGGCGTCCAAACACCAGAATAATAGACAGCCACTGTTCACCAGACCTAGAGGTCATGTCTGTTCAGTGCAGACCTGTGAGGTGGTGGCTAGGCTGGACTCAGAGATGCCTGTGAAACAGAGTGATGGTTGAAAAGGTTAGTGGGGAATTGAGACTGTGGTGAATGAGAGACTGTGATATGTTACTCACTGAAGTGATGAGCAGAGGAGATGGGGATTGAATGACTGGAGAGGAGGATCCTGGTAGAGGAGAGCAGCCGGATGAGAGGAGGAGCAATTGCAGAGGAGAGTATGGAGACGGAGTTCCAGGCGAGGGGGGTCCAGAGGAGAGCAGGTGAGTGAATCCTTGGGGAGAGGAACTAGGAGAGACAGGTGGGGGTGATTAGGCAGAGTCAGATCAAGATGAGGCAGGGTTTCAAAGTCGAAGAAAACACAGAGAAGACAGTTCATCCACGATCCAAAATCCAGAATCAAAGACGGAGCAGGGTCTGAAAACACAGGTTAACCAGGTAGTCAAATCCGAAAATCCAAATCCAAAAGCAGAGGTAATAGCCAGAAAACAGAGTACTCACAAGCCGAGAGGATCAGAGGCAAAAACCGGGTCAGGTCCAAAAGGCAGGGTCATTCACATGGGTCCGGTCTGAAGAGAAATGCTGGAAAGTCGCCTTTTTCTGGAGTCAGGTAGGCAGACAACCTGGCAGGGGATGGGAGCTGGCAGACCTGCTTTTGAAGGGAGGAAAACAGGTGAGTGGAGTTGAGCTGATTGTAGGTTAATTGGTGAGAGCAGAGGGAGAGCAGAGTGAGGGGAGAGAAATGACAGGAAGCGGCCATATATGGCACAGGCCAGAGAGCAGGGCCAGAGAACATGACGCAGACCGTTCTATCTCCCTCGGGAGCTAACAGTGGTCGCTAACGTTAGCTCAGCGCTAAGCCAGCTCCAATACATAATAGTCAAACAACAGAGGGCCCACCCTGATGGCGTCCACATTATCGCAGGAGGTTTTAACCAACCAGGGGGGAAAGGACACTTGATCATGTTTTTTTCCAACATTAAGCATGCTTATAGAGGGACACCCCTCCCCCACCCAGGACAATCCAACCATCTCTCCCTGCTCCTCATCCTGGCCTACACCCCCCTCAGGAAACAAACAAACCAAAGCACACAAACTATTAAAACCTGGCCTGAAAATGCTCTCCTTCAGCTACAGGACTGTTTTGCCTGCACAGACTGAGACATCTTTGAGCATCAGGACCTTGAGAGAGACTGTCCTTTTCTACATAAAGACCTGCGTAGAAAACGTGACAGTCAACAAACGCATCCGGGTTTTTCCAAACAGAAAACACTGGATTGAAAGTGAGTGAGTGAAATCCAGGCCCTGATCAGAGCTCGAAACTCAGAGAGACAGCTCACTGTACAGCACTGCCAGAGTCAATCTGAGGAGAGGCATCCATCAGACAAGGGAGGACTACAGGAAGAAGATGGAGGGCTATCTGCTAGACAACAACCCACAGCAGATGTGGAAGGGCATCCAGGCCATGACCAATTACAGAGGCCAGAGCCCCACACCCTCCAACAGCAGTAGCAACAGCACTCTGGCAG
>JAUBNQ010000009.1:1770653-1783575 GCA_032353495.1 Ctenopoma kingsleyae | reverse complement strand
TTATAAGTGAGGAGAAGGATTTTAAACTCTATTCTAGATTTAACAGGGAGCCAATGGAGAGAAGCTAATGTAGGAGAGCCCAGAGTCAGAGAGGGTACTTGGAGTGTAGCCTAATGTGCTTTTCTGAATCATGGATGCACCAGGATATTCCCAATGACAATGCATCTATTGAGGGCTTCCACACTGCCAACAGAGACAGCACCATGAACAGTAAGCGGAAAGGAGGGTTGCTTGCTGTTCTTGTTAACAAAAGGTGGTGTAACCCTGCTCACATCTTGGGGGGTGAGCCCCCGTGTCCTCAAAGGCTGTGCACCCCAGCTTTGAGGAGTTTTTAATAAAATCTTTACAATTAGCCTGAGTCTGCAAAAAGTCCCAGTGCTGTGGAAGACATCATTCATCGTTCCTGTAGCTAAGACTTGACTTGACTTTTTCAGTGCATTCAATACCATCAGGCCAAGCCTCCTGGCTAAGAAGCTGTCAGCGATACAGGAGAATGCCTCCTTTGTGTCCTGGACTTTAGATTACAGATAGACCACAGTATGTGCGTAAGCAGGACTGAGCACTTTTCTATTAGTCTGTTCTGGCTAGTACCATCGTCACCGTCACTGGGCAAGAGGTGGGCTACACCCTGGACAGATCACTTTTGCTCTAAGTTGTGTTCAGGTGCACTTTGTTAGGTTTACCTTTCTATGAGATGAACCAGAATCTTCACAGTGCCAAACTGAACTGATTTAATTTAGTATAGAAAGACACACACACCTATGTGTGCATACAGCACTTCAAATCCTCAGTTTCTACCACATTAATTGGCCACTTTTACTGCAACTGCTCATTATTTGTGCCGCAGCATGGCATGTGCTGCAGTATAATCTCTGTAGGTTCAGCTCACACTCAATGCTCTGTGCAGACACAAGTTGTAACCCATATTATGATGTCTGCATGTTGAGAAAGTGACTTACAGGAAAAGTCCTTTGTTTAGGAACCAGGCTACTGTGATTAGAAGTATGTGGATATAGTATCAGATATAGAATTTTTTTTTTTTATTTACAGTATTTTCATAGAAAATGCTATTATGTAGCAGCAAACCTGGCCCATCTGGCAATATGAGAAACAATAATTGACCCCTAAACCTAATAACTGTTTTCAACAACTGCAATTAGGTGTATACAATAACTGAGTCTTTCACATCTCTGTGGAGAAATTTTACAGAATTGTTTTAATTCAGCCAATTTACAGAGTTTTTGAGCAAGAACCACATTTTTAAGGTCATGCCACAGAATCTCAATTTGATTTAAGTCTGCACTTTGACTAGAGCAGTATAAAAACTTTTTTTAAGCTATTCAGAGGTAGAGTTGCTGGTTTGTTTCAAATTAATGTCCTGCTGCACTTCAGGTCTCAAACTGATGGCTGGACATTATTCTCCTCCTCCTCCTTTGCGATGCCTGGTGGTACAACGTAGAACTACATGTGGGATTTTTTTAGCCTGATGCAATGGCAACCTCAGGGAAACGCAAACATACTGCACTGAAAAAAAGACACTGAAGCACTACAACACTGTAAGGTCTTATAGTTCAAACTGCATGTCAGAACAAAAACCAAGACATGTCCAACAAGCCAAGACAAGTCCAAGGCAGAGGTAACAAGGTAGCAAGCAAGCAAGGTAGACAGTGTTTAGGGGCAGGAGCAAGAAGAGGACTTTAGTTGGAGGTGGGTGTAATGAACATCCCATCCATTAGGTGGCACCAAACCAGTAAAGGAGTAATCTAAACTCATGCATCTCAGGAGGTGAGGGACGTCTAGATAATTCTCTTAATTAAAGGAGAAAGGAGAACTAAAGACAGGAGGCCAGGTACAGGTGAGTCCAGGAGTGCGCAAGATGGTAGAGGTCAGGTGCAGGTGAGTGGTGACTAGAAAGGTATACACAAGATGGCAGAGACAACCGGAAGGACAAGATGGCAGCACACAGAGTCAGTATCGACTGTGTGGTCATTGCGGGTAGAGGCGGAGCCTGATAGAGAGAGAAAACCACAACACACTGCGAAGGCACTCACTGCAACTATAACTGAGTCTGGGAGCAAGGACAAACAGACAGTCCACAATCCAAAAATCCAAATCCGGATACAGGTCCACATTCTCTTCAAACAACAACACTCAATCCACAAGACAAAATAGAAATCGAAATCCTCATCCAGAAACCAAGTCCAAACAGATTCAGAATTCCCAAAGCCAAAGAGACAGAGAATTCAGGAATTTATTAAAAATTAGGGCTGGGCACATTAACATGTTATTATCGCGTTAACGCGCCAATTCATTAACGTCGATAATTATTTTATCGCACGTTAACGCATTTTTATTATTATTATTATGATTCTGAAAGTTCATTGCTCACTGGGTCTGAATACACATATAGACAAACGATGGATCACAGGAGAGGCAGGACATTGAGGAGTACTGGCTTTGGATTGGCATCAAGAAGCGTCTCAACCAATGAGCGAATTTGGGGGAGGGCCTAATACCGCTGCTGAGATGTGATACAGAGATCAGAGGAGAATAGTAAACATTACAGGACCATTTAGAGACAGAATCCACGGTGTGTTTTTCTCCAGATTTCAGCGGGTATATCCGTATGTCTGGCCGACAAGCTGGCCGGCTTCAGGGCGATCAGCTGATCCCTTGAGTAAACAAAGTACGGAGATGCTGCGCCGCGGTCCCAATCCTCAATGAGAGTAACATTTCCATGGCAGTAACAGTGATAAAAACTCTCTCAACTTACACGATTGAGAGGGCACAAGCTAAACACGGAGTACAAATCAAGCACAAATAAAAGAAAAAAGAAAAACGAAGAAAAAAGTTAAAAAGTATGAGAAAAGATGGGAGCAACTGAGAAGACTGCATGCCGGTTGAGGCATGCTCACAAATTAATATTTAAGTGGAAATATACAAGAAATATTGAACTGCTACTATGTAAAGTAAATACTGCTGTATTTATTTAAAGTGCAAACCAAATACTTTACTTTACTTTACTTGGCAGACGCTTTTATCCAAAGTGACTTACAAGAAGAAGACACAAGCAATTACCATTCGGTTTCTGTAAAATCTGAGTTACTACAAACTAAGAGCCCTGATAAGGCCCAACGTTTCAAGATAAAGAACATGCTAGGAATTGTTAAGTGCTAGACAATTTTTGTGAATGGGTGTGTGTGCGTGTGTGTAATGTAAATACTATTGTATTTCTGTTCATAGAGCAGTACTTTTAAAATAAACATGCGCAATAAACTACTTTTGAATCCATTATTAAATTTTGTCCATTTAATTTTTGTCTGATTAATCACGCTTAATCACAGAAAAGTAATGCAATTAATAGCGATTACATTTTTTAATCGCTGACCAGCACTATTAAAAATATTAGTATTTATGAAGTATCACTATGAAGTATATCATTTCATACTATTCTACGTATATATTATTATATATGTTGGACTATTATTGTTGATGCATTCATGTGTAAACTGCTGGAAAAAGATTAAATTAATTAATCATGATAAATCATGTAATATAAAAATACAGAAAATAAAGAAATCACATTGTCACATGTGACATACAATATAAGACTATTGATCTTATTACACATTCTTGCACATAAACCTCAAAGAACAATGATGATGATCTTGCTCACCTGTGTGTAGTGTGTGCACATGGTCCCGTAGCAGAGCAGAGGACAGCGGGGATTGCAGAATTGAGGGTAAGGGAATGCATAGTAATTGACTTCGTCATACCAAGGTTTGACCAGCTGCAGGATAGACTGATACCTGTGGTGGATATTCAGAACTAAGTTAGTACTGAGGAGAACAACAACTGAGACACAGCCATTACTGCCCTCTTTGGTTGAAGGCTTCTAGGACCATAAACAGCAACAGTGGAGGTGTCGTCAGATGTGTTATCTGGAGCATCTGTAACCACACCCCTGGTACCATGCAATAGTGATAATAATGGCACCGGTGTCAGGACACCTTCATGCAGCATATTCCAGATACATCATCCCTAAAATGTGTCTTTAGTTTGATTTAATGAGGAGGAATGTCACAACAAAGAGTAACGAACTGGATGTGTCTCCTACATGGAAATTGTTTACTAGACAACACCCAAGTCTGTTCATTGATTTATTTATTGATTTGATAGGACATTAAAAGCAATACATGGCTTGTGGGCTGTTGTTGAAGCAGAATTGCTGTAACATTATTAATGTCTGCAATGGCTGCCCGAGCTTTGATCCATGCCGACCGACACCGGCGGACCAATTCTTGGGCCACGGGCACTTCGACCTCTGCTTCCTGGTGAGTGAAGATGGGAGGTTGATACCCATAGCAGACCTCGAAGGGTGACAAACCGGTGGCGGAAGAGGAATGCAGGTTGTGAGAAAGCTCCACCCAGAGGAGGTAGTGGGGCCAGAGACGGGACTGGACAGAGGCGAAGCACTGCAGGAAGCGACCGAGCTGTTTGTTGGCCCGCTCTGCCTGGCCGTTGGTTTGGGGATGGTAACCGGACAAGAGGCTGTGCGCGGAACAATCAGGCAGCAGAAGGCCTTCCAAAACCTGGCAATGAATTGGGGACCTCTGTCCAAGACGACATCCTTTGGAAACCCATGCAGCCGAACCACGTGCTCCAGAACCAACTCAGCTGTGGTTTTGGCGGAGGGGAGGCCGGACAAGGCCACAAGGTGCACCGCCTTGGAGAACCGGTCAATGATGGTGAGGATGGCATCTTTGCCATCAACGAGAGGGAGTCCTGTGACAAAGTCCAGCCCGATGTGCGACCAGGGGCGGCGGGGAACCGGAAGGGAGTGAAGGTCCCCTGCAGGCGGGGAGGTGGATGACTTGGCCCGGGCGCAGGTTTCGCAGGTGGAGGCGAACTTCTGAGTGTCCCGCCACATGGACAGCCACCAGAAGGCCCACTGGGGTAGGCGGAGAGTGTGGGCCGGACCAGAGTGCCCGGATAAAGGATCTAGGAAGGAGGCAGCGCTGGTGACTCCTGGGGCCCCAGTCCAGGATGCAATTCTCCGACCAGAGAATGTGAGCGTCGTGGAGTTGTAACCACGGGAAGCCCAGGATGAGAGGTGACGATGGGGCTGAGATGACGAGAAAGTGGAGTTGTTCGGTGTGGTGGCCGATGGACATCTGAAGTGGCTGGGTTTGGAATTTGACAGGGTAGGGTTGAAGTGAAAGTCCATCGACGGAAGTGATGGGTATGAACCGGGTGACTGCCTCCAGGGACACTCCCAGCTGGGAGGCTAAACCTTGGTCAAAAAAATTGTCAGCTGCACCTGAGTCCAACTTGACCCGCTTGTGTTCCAGCCGGAGGGTGACCCTGAGTGAGAAGCGAGATGTTTTGGTGTTAATAACTGAGCCAGGCAAAGCTCCCCCGACACTTACCTGGCCCCACCATTTCCCGGACGAAGAGGGCACTGAGAGCGGTGGTGTTGTGCCGACATGCAGTAGGCGCAGAGGCCCTCCTGCCAGCGGCGGTCCTGCTCCTCCTGCGGTTGTCGTCCGAGCTGCATGGGTTCCTCGGCTGCAGGGCTCGCGGCAACTCCAGAAGAAAAGGGAGGTGACGATGATGGAGCGGGGTTTGGCGGAGGTCGCAGGCAGTGAGAGGCCGGCCGCGGCCGAGTCGTAATGTTTTGGTCGATGTGGAGAACCAGGTCTACGGCAGCGTTGAATGTCTGTGGAGCCTCTTTGCCGGTCATCTCATCTCGGATATACTCCGCCAATCCCTCGATGAACACTGAGCGAAGGGCATCGCTTCCCCAGGGCAGTTTTGCCGCGATGGTCCTAAACTCGGACGCGTACTGACAGATGGTGTTGGTCCCTTGGCGCAGACGGAGCAGCTGAAAATCAGTGGTCATTTTGCTGCTTGGTGGAACAAAGGTCTTCCTCTGTAAACATTGTGTAATCATTACAAACAGGTGACTTACCGTTGTACAACGCTGCCGCCCACTCCTTGGCGCGCCCAGACAGGAGAGATGTCAACAGCGCCACTTTGGAGTGGGCCGTTTCGTAATGTGCTGGATAGCATTCGAAAATCATATCCAGGGTAGCGAGTAACCCGTCTGGGCGGCCGTCCACCCCATTCCATTTTTCCGGCAAGGCGATGCGGGGTCCACCGGCAGTGCCGGTTACATGGTGCTGTAAAACAGTCATGGAAACGGAGAGCTGTAGCACGCTATCCTTCAGGGAGTTAATGGCGGTCTGCTGAGTATCCACGATGCTGCGTAGATAAACTACTTCCGCCTTTAGGCGCTCAAACTCCGCTGGATCTATTGTCAGCTCAGACATCCTGTCAGGCATGTAAGGACACAGACAAAGTGTGTGTTCGGAACGCTCTTGTAGCATGTGGGATTGACCCAGCTGCGGAGTGAGCCACAGCAGGTTAGAAACCGGCTGTTACACACCGTTGCTGTTGTAACGCCCAAGCGATAAAAATGGAATCCCACCGGGGAAATGGCGTTACAGTTAACCGGCCAACTAGACGACAATGGAGCGGGATGCAACAAAGCTTTATACTCATGGTACCAGAGAAGCGGGATGTTGTGGAAACGATCACAGGGGTGGTGAAGAAACTACCGAAGAGGTAGCAGCTCATGGACACTGAAAGAAACACGATGTCTGAGCTAGGAGCAGGTGATTGGACTTCCTGTTTATCTCCTGTCCTAACCAATCCTAGCTCTTCCTCGCGGTCACCTGACTTGCTCACCTGACAATTAATAATAATAATACATGTGTGTAATTATGAAGATTATTTAATTTATTCATTTTGTTGTCCAGTCATTATCTAGAAACTGTAGAAGATAATCTGGTACTTAAAAATGTCTGTAAGGTAACACTACCTAAGACTTTCAAGTGTGATCTATTTATTGTGAATATGTGTGAGTTATGCTCACCCTCCTGTCCGGACAGACAGGTTCTGTCCATAGAACTGCAGCAGATAAGCTGGTCCATGTTCCCACAGACACGTAGCAGCCCAGGCTTCAGCTGTCCTAGCCAAATCACTGTCCCACACCTATTGGACAAAGACACATTAACACATTTCAAGGGACAATAAATAATAACAGGGAAAAATATTTACCACATCTGCCTAAAATAACATTTTCAGTGTTTTAGATACAAAATTGGACTAAAGTGCAGATGTCACTGTTTTGTCTGCAACACTTTTCTTTGGTCTTTAAAAGAAAGAAAGAATCTTCCACCTGGCCCTAAGAAGAGCATTAGGGCCAGGTGGAAGATTCTTTTTAAAGTTTTCATTTTGAGAATAAAGTTGAAATGTTCAAAATAATGTAATGTTGAGAATAAACTTAAGATTTCAAGATTAAAGTCAAACGTTTTAGAACAGTTATGTTACTTTATTCCTATACTAGTTGATTGTCTTGATAATGCTACAGCCTCACTTTGTTTAATACTCAATACTGTTGCCCCTCTGAAAAAGAGGGTAGTAAATCAGAAGAGGTTAGCTCACAAGTCTGTAGCTTAAACCAGACATCATGAAAGCTGGAAAGGAGATGGGTGCTCCACTAATTTAGAAGAATCTGACTTAACCAGGTAATAATTTTAGTATAAAAAAAGTCCATAATGCTAGAACCACATATCATCATCATTGTTAATAGAGGCAAATAAGAACAACCCCAGATGTCTTTTCAGCACTGTAGCCAGGCTGACAAATAATTATAGCTCTGTTAAATCAAGTATTGCCTTAACTCTCAGCAGCAATAACATTATGAATTTCTTTACAAATAAAATAAGAACTACTTGAGAAAAAAATTGCACAGATCCTCCCTCCAACTGGCCTGGACAGACTAGGATTGTTCTAGAGTTGTGTTGTCTGCCATGTGGTTCAGAGTTCATCATACAATTTCCTATCGTGTGGATAAAGTAGATGACATTGTGAGTTTGAAATACTGCGACAGCACACCTGATTTCCCAAAAGAGAAACTTACTCACCCAGCTGAGCACGATAACTGATTTAGATAGATACTTTCCAAAGTGCTTCGTAATTCATCCTCAAGACTGGGAAAAAACAGAGGCTGTGTTTACACAAATTGATGAGATTTTTAAAGACGAGAACAGCAAAAGAATCGTCACTCACAAGATATACTTTAATGACAGCGACAAAGAGAATGAAGATCCTGAGGAGCGCATGGACTGCTCATGAAAAGACTGTGATCCAGCCTACATGCATCCCCAGCTGTGTCACAGACTTCAAAACTATTTAACCTGCATGAAACCCCTGCTGTGTCACGGAGTGTGTTCATCTGAGTAGAGTCCTGAACATGTTTTTAAAAAAAATTAAAATCCTTGTAACAACACTACTGATTCCTAAGAGTCTTAACTCACCATCGGTGTTAAAGAACCCATTCACATTGTAAATTTCAGACACCCAGTATCACCGGTTATGTTTTGAATCAACCAGTAGCAGATGTGGAAAATCAGTGCAGAGAGCAGGCAGAGATCCATTTCACATGTCTATAATGTTGTATAAGCATATGATGAGCATATAAGAATCTGCCTAGGTCCTTCACGCCTAATTTGACTAAGGCTACAGAGGCTATGGCAGTTATGAACTCTCTGTAAGTAAGGCTGTTGTTCTATCTTCACATTATTTTAAACTGTAAAAATAGATACTGATTATATTTATAACAGTAAGGTATTGTTTCAGATCAGAACTCATCAGAGAGGGAGAAGATCATTTTCCGTGGCATGAAAACAGTAAGTTTTTCCTTAAACTTTAGATCTCCACTTATTTTATGCCAAGAAACTAACTTTATGTATATTGTTTAGATTCTCATGTCTCTGTGGATGTGTTACATTTTCTGAATGAAACACAAGAGGTGTTCAGAAAATGAGCATTCTACAGGCCTGGAGGAAATGTCAATTGGTAGGTAATGCTCTGATTCCTTAAACCTTTGATCTCCATTCCTTTTTATGCCAAAACTAACTTTACATTATTTTTTTAAATTCTCAAGTCTGTATAGACGTGATAGATTTTCTGAATGAAACACAAGAGGTGTTGACTCAACCAGAAAACGAGCATACTACACCCATGGAGAAATTGTGAATTGGTAGTTAACGCTACTAACTATTTTCCATATTCTATCCTATTATTCATACTTATTCTGACATGTTTTACAGACGCTCCAACGGAATCGTCTGAGAACGGGTGGGCTGGTGTCACTGATGGGGAACTGGTACAAGCTGCGGAGCAATCGGAAGAGTCCATAATATAACATAACGTGAGAGTGCTGAATTGATTAAAAAAGGCTTGAAATTATTGGACACCATGATGAGATGTCAACTGACTATGATTCGTTTATCCGTGGAGTTTGTGGACATTTTTGAGCAACTTAGATAAAATTGTCATCCTAGACCAAACTTTTGTTTTTGAATGTTATTTGTATTTTTGAAATGATGGAACAGCAACCCTCGGACACCGTTGAAATACCAGAGCAGTTATTGTCAACTACTGAACAGTTAAATCATGTAGAGAATTCAACAAGAGACCAGGGATCAGATACTCCATCAGAAACACAGCGTCATGACACTGAACACAGAGACTGTCTGAGTGAATTAGAGCATTATCTGTTAACCTTAAACATAGAAATACCGGAAGAACTGCTTTCAGTTATTGAACAGGTAAATCATGAATTAAATCCTCCCACCATACCTGTCAAATTTTGGATTTGAAAATAAGGGAAATTTTCCGGCACCCGCCGCGAACCATCCCACCACCTCAACCAGGCTCCAGTATCCCTTATATTTTAAGACAGGTGTACAAGAAATCTAAAATAACCACTTGTCATTTAAATTTTTTTTTTCATTACACATTTTCTGTTAATTTCTCATGTTCACTCACGTGGCTCTTTGGTATTCTTTAATGACTTCTTATACAGATTTGCTGCAGACTTTGTATCCTTTAACACTTTTTTGGAAGGAGTGTATTTGTGGGCTGGGCCAGAGTGGTTGATGGTGGTTTTTTCACGCTAACTGACACTAAAATCGCCATTACAAATCGTACAGCATGCGTGACTGTGTAATAATAATTGAATAATCAAAATGTCTGTCTTGTATTTCTACTGACTAATTAATGTTTGTATTTATAGTTTAATCATTTAACTGACATGATGACAGCATTTCATCACAATTTTACCACGTTTCATGTGAAATACATGAATCATATGGAGGTTAATCCATAAACACACCATCGTCTGTAGAGCATTTTAACAACAAACAACAGTAGTGGAAAATACAATTTGATTTAATCTGCATCCGATCTCACAGAATGTGAGGATTTGCGACACACAGTACAAATGGGAGCTTGAATGCTGCTAGAAACGTTAGAAACTGTCTGACTTCATAGCAGACTTTTAGCCACTCCTCCGCCTGCTCTCATCTCTTTTCCAGGCGAGGCGCAGTTCATCTCAAACAAGCCTATTTACACAACTTTAACCTCGTGACAACTGCCACCCAGGCCAGGCTAGTGCATGTGGCAATTCTCGCGAGGCTACTGACAGAGTTCAGTTTGGAGAGGCAGAGGATTTTTAAAAAAATTATATTATAATACGGGAGATTTACAGGAAAATACTAATACAGGAGGACGGCGGGAAAGGTAAAATACGGTAGTTTCCCAGCCAAAAGGGGATACTTGACAGGTATGCCTCCCACAGACCCTGAATCAGAACCTCCAATACACATGCAGAGCAAGCAAAACATCGCAGAACACAGTTTAGACAAATTAATCACAGCATTGAGCGAATATAAACGTTTAAAGGATGACTTGCCTGACACCCGCGGTGCTGACCTTCAAATAGGTGGGGGTGATGATTCTGAACAACCGGGCCTGCCTGGAATACAAGCAAGACCTGAAAACAATATGAATGTTAGATCCAGATATGTGTTTAACAACACCGAAATTTGGCAAATACTACACTTACTCCCTTTATCAGGTACACCCAACTATGCAGACTATTACAACCGCATCACAGAGGGGTTTTCCGAGGCTCTTCAAAGGGCCATGGATTTAGCAGAGCCACAGGATGTCTTTCAGGTTGAATTGCGTGGTGAATAAAAAAACAGCCCTCCTGATAGATGGCAGTCTCACAGATTTCCAGGCCTCGGAGCAAGGTGCAAAAATTCATGAAAGGATTAACACCTCATTCAAGCGTTAAACTGAGTGATGTTTGTAAATTTGAAAGAGAGTTAGGCTGCTAAAGTACTACATTGTAGTACTACATTGTAGTACTTTACAGGTCAGAAGGACACTCTTCCTTCTCCAAATTTACTACTGGCTTGAAAATGAATGGTAAAATGGTGTATATGTTACACCACTTATTACGGCATAAAAAATTTCAAAGGTTTTCTAGGCTGCAATTATGTGTGCGAGTTCTGCCACACAGGATATACTAGGGCTGGGGGGCACTTGTGTAAACAGGTGTGCTCCGTTTTTAGAGACCCGGTATGCCGCCAGCACGTTCAAAACCTTCAGTATTGCACAGATTGTCGCAGAACCTGCTATTCCCCTTACTGTTACGAAAAACACTGTGAAAGTAGAGATAAAAAAAACAGCGTGTGTGAAAGGGAAAAAAAGTGTACAAAATGCCATCATGTTCATCAAATGGTAAACACTCTCATCCTGTGACCAAATATGCTGTCTGCGCAGCCTCTGCAGCACGAAAACAGCAATGATCCTCATCATTTCTACATTCAACCTGTACCCTTAGAAAAGCAGCATTCTCAGAAATATGTCTTTTATGATTTTGAAACATTTGTGAATGACCACAGTGAACACACAGCTTTCTTTGTGAGCACCTTAAACTTTGACGGTACAAAATGGATCGCCTCTGGAACAGACTGCGCGTTCGAGTTTCTAAAACATTTCAGACAGCCTAGGTACAAATCTTACACTTTTATAGCGGACAATTCCAAAGGATTTAATAGTTATATCCTTCTAAGTTCCATAATACAGCAAAATCTCACGCCCGAATTGATTTGTCAGGGCTCTAAAGTCCTTTGTCTGACAGACTGTGATTTCCAACAGAGATACATAGATTCTGTTTTCTGCCCATGAGACTGGCACAACTGACTCGAGCATTTGGAATTGAAGATTCTGCGAAGGGATATTTCTCTAATTTTTTCAGTTCTGAACAACATTTAAATTATATCGGGGCTTACCCCAAATGTGAGAAATACGGTGTGAACCGAATTAGTCTGAAGGAGAGAGAGAAATTTCTGGCGTGGTAAGAATCTGTTAAACGTGGCACGTTTGACTTTGAGAAAGCACAATTTTATTGTGAAAATGACACAGCCATTCTTAGAACTGCCTGTTTAAAATTCAGAGATCAGTTTCTTGCAAAAACACAGGTAGATCCCTTCTCATGCATCACCAAAGCCTCAGCCTGCATGAAAGTGTTTAGAAGACACGACATTCAACCCAATACCCTGGCTATTCCATGCCCTAATGATTACAGATTGCATAACAAAAACCTTTCCATTTCAGCCATTCACTGGCTATTCGTTTTATGGTACACGGCCGCAGAGGACTAAAGTGATGGATTGGGTGCATATTTTCGTAAAGTACAAAGTGTTCTTTCAGCTGTGTAATCTTATTATCATGTTGTGTAGTATTTGAAGGACGTGAGACGGAATTGAGATCTCATGACTGAAGGGAGGGGTGACAATAGATAGTGTTGTGTACTGCATAACTTAGATTAGATCATACAACTCTCAGGATGATGGATGAAGGATGATGAAACTAGGGAAGACACTGATGAAGAAGACAGAGAGGGGGAAGCTGATCTGTCAGAGGACGACTATGACCCAGAAGAGGAAGAACTGAGAAGTATAGAGAAAGTAGCCAAAAGTCTTCAAGAAGACCTCCA
>JAUBNQ010000009.1:1632553-1643502 GCA_032353495.1 Ctenopoma kingsleyae | reverse complement strand
AACTGAATTGAAGATGTGGCTGCACTGGTTCAAAGAGCCTTCTGTATATCAGAGAGCAGCAAGGAAAGGCCGTTCATCTCTGACTATTTTTGATTTGTGAAACAAAAATGCAGTTGCTGCTAAACGATTCTTAAGCTCTGGGAATAAAGTTCAGCATTTTCACTGTATCTATGTGCATCATGTTATAGACTAAAAAATTAAGAGAATAATTGATAGTGCTAATTACAACCTCATTTCCAAAAGAGCTGGGACATTATGAAATATGTAAAAAACAAACAAACACACGTCTGACTTATAATAATACAATGACAGATGTTGTCAGTGGGTGACAGGACTGGAATGCAGACACGCCAGTTTGGTTCAGGAAGTAGACTGGTCGTACACCAATCATGTGACAGCTGTTGAGATCTAAGTGTTGATCTCTGTGTCTTGGTTCTCAGGTGTGCTTGTTTCGTGCGTTGGAGGAATGGGCAGGCCTCGGTCAGGAGGACTACTTGAGTGTTTTGGAGTATCTGCTGTGGGTCTTCACCCCTTTGGTCATCGTCTTCATTCTGCCCTTCCTCATCGTCATCCTCCTTTACCTGTCTATACTCTTCCTTCATGTTTATAAGGTACACAGTCATTTTGTAGTTTGTCATTTGCCACAAATGATTCAACATGTCTAATAATTATTGGTGTAGCCAAAAACAGGCTGGAGACGTTGTGCCAGCACAAATCACACTGCCTTCATTTATAATCCCAGAACATATCTGCCAAACATCATGAGTCTAAACCAGCTTATTCGAGTTTGTTACAGCAGGATTATTTCAGTTTCTTTGTTCAAACTTATTTTCTTTTCCCTCCATCCTTCTCTGTGATCCTGTGTTAGCAGATAGCAAAGAAGCAGTAAACAGCAGGAAAATAGACCGCATGTGTAAAGAAGCACCTGTTTTTGGGGACCTTTTGCTATAATCCAAAGAGGTGACATCAGCTGTAATATTTAGGTAGCATGACAAGACTGAAGTAATTACAGTCAGATTGATATGAATACTCCATCAGCTCACAGTGTAATACACAAAAATCCATGGTTAGGTTTTTCAAGATTTAAAAAACTTTATTAATCCCAGGGGGAAATGTTTTCCCTTCTTTTGAAAAGAACCACAACCAGAAACGATCCACAGCAAGACAAATAAAAAATTACATCAATACTAAAACTCAGTAAGAACAAAGAAAAATCTAATGATGGATGAAATAGTTCAATAATACTCTGTGATGGAATGTAGTGCAAATTTTAGAAAGTGATAACGTAACTCTGACATAAATAATGATGATTGTGATCGTTGTCAGTCCCCTTCCCCCTTACACAGGGGGGAGGAGCTGTACAGTTTGATGGCCCCTGGCAGAAAGGATCTCCTCTGTCTCTGTGGAGCACTTGATGTTGATCAGTCTCTGGCTGAACGTGCTCCTCTGTCCAGCCAGCACAGAACAGACATCACAAGAAAGACAGCACTCCAACAGGCTGCTGCTTGACTTGATTTTAAAAGTACGATTTTAAGAGTACTGTAACACTTTTATCACTTGTATTCATCACCTTGTACACTATCATGACTTATGTTTTAACTTTGTTACTCTGTTATTTGAAATTTCAAGAAGTTGTTGAGAACATTTACATTTTAGTTTACTCCTATACAATGTCACTGTTATGGTTAATGATTCTAAACTGTAAGACCTTTCAATAATTGTGATATTTTTAAGTTGAAGTGAAATAATTTAATGGTCAAATTTCCTAACAACAAAAGTGAGTACACCTCTGATTTCTAATTAAGGATAATTGCATTTATATAGATACAGAATGTCCACATCTTTCTCAGTTTTGGCCTGTTTCCAAAGCAAAATGACTCCATGTTTGAGGAACTGCCAGAACAGGTTTGAAACTAGGTTATGAGATAAAGATGGAAGAGGGAAAACAATGTGCAGTGATCATCTATAGATGCCACATATAATGGGTTGTTTACATAACCTTGTGTTGAAAAACAGCAAATGTTTCTGATTTGGCTGAAAGGTTACTTGTAGAAACTGGTGTTCTATGAGCAGCATCCAAGAAAATCATTGCTCAGAAAACTTCAAGATTACACATTCCAAAGTACATGAATAAGAAGCCTGATGAATATTGGCAACACATTCTTTAGTCAGATTAAACCAAAATAAATGAGTCTGGATTAGTTGTTGTCCAGGAGGACTGTCGCAGCAACTGCAGAGTGCCGACTGTGAAACATGAAAGTGTGAGTGTGTAAACTAAGAGGACTGCTGGCCTCCAGAAGCTCATCAGAGAGGAATTTTCCCATCACAAGAATGATATCAAACACACTTCAAAATCACACAAGAGCTGCGAAGAGCTGGGAACCAAACAAAATGCCTTGAGGTGTTAAAGATTTACTCTAGACTGCTGTCATTTGTTGACAGAAAAGTATTGAACTAAATATTAACCTGTTTTCAGAAGGATATATAAAGAAATAATAATGAGCAGGGTGTGATATCCAGTCAGTCACTGAAATGAAACTTAAACAAATTGGCAGTAACAGTTGTAGAAACCTGTTGCTGCCATGAGTCATTCTAAACCTGACTTCTTTCTTCTAACAGAGGAAGAATCAGCTGCGAGAGGCTTACTGCAACAACGTGTGGGATGGAGCCAGGAAGACCCTGGCTACGCTGTGGGATGGACATGGAGCCATATGGCATGGTAAGACACTGGATTAATTTCATATTCTATATTTACGAGGCAAATGTGTCTCTGCCCAGAGAAGTTCAGTACTAGACATTCACTGGACGAGTGTAGAGGGTGGAAAAGTCTTAGAACTCAATTCATATTTTATTACTGTGAGACCACATCAACCCTCACATTAAAGTGTTAAATACTTACTGCCTGAGGTTAAGCAGGTTCTTAATTTAGGCGGAAGGTGAAAGGATTTGTCCATCTACTCACTACCTACAACCCACAACAACACTTGAATGGTCTCAAGTTTCAAATATGTGTGGAAACACTGGTTCTGGAAAATATTTAAGCTGTGAGTATGCATTCACTAACCTACTGTGGAGATATTAATTCTAGAGCAACCCACTGAAACCCTCATCTATAAATATAAATTTTTGATACCCTTGGGGAAAATGTTGTTGGACAGCTGCCAGCTGTGTGTCCAAGAAGACCTCAACATGTAGCCAGGAGGCTCCAGGAATAAATTCAACAGATGATGTTCTTTATTTAGCAGATGCAAAATTGAATAGCAACAACAGTAAAAAGTATTAAATTATAGATCAGCACAACAGACACAGTCAAACAGATAGTTCTATTCTTGCCCTGTCTTTTAGTCTAACTTTCTATCCAAACCCTTCTTGGGATCTGAAGAATAAGAGAAATCGGTCCTCAGGTCTTCTGTGGTAGTTGCACTTGACATTAGTTACATTTCCTATTCTTAGGCATTAGTATAAAATGTGTAGACCTAGGTAGCATGTATTTAACTCAGCTTAAATATTACCTTTGTGGTACCTTTGTTCAAGGCTATGAGATCTATGGGATGGAGAAGATCCCCGACAAAGGACCAGCGCTGATAGTGTACTATCATGGAGCCATTCCCATCGACTACTACTACTTCCTGGCCAGTGTTATCATCCAGAAGGGACGGATGTGCCACTCTGTAGCTGACCACTTCCTCTTCAAGATCCCAGGTACTCACATGATGTCACACATATTAAATTGATACACTACTAGTGCTTTGTGACTGCAGGAACGCATTGATCTGAAAACCTGGAGCTTGAAGGGCAAAGTTGCTCAGTCTTGTTTTTTTTTTCTCTCTTTTCTCATGTTGGTTGCCATTTACACCCCTAAGTGATTAAGCATGTGTGTTGTTGAGCTTCTCTAGTCAACATGAGCTTTTGACTCTTTTCTTTTTTCTTTCTTTTTCTTTCATTCGCAGCCTCCTCAGTACTTGTGTGTATTCTTAATTACAAATGCATTAGTATTTAGGATCAGCCCGTTATTGAAATTTAGTAATAATGGATACTTTGTATTACTGATATTCAGTTTGTTACTTACTGATGTGATATGAATGAAAGAAGAACTAGGTTTAATGCAGGCTCTGAAGTTGAAATGATGGGATCCTCACTTTGTTGGATTTTCTGGGACTTCAGAAACTCTCAGTTCTCTTGCAGTTGTATAGCAGTGTTACAGGATTCACCTCTCCCACAAACAGTTTTTGGCTGTGTACAGACACTGGCTACAGAAAAACTTCATCTAACTAGTTACTTACAGAATTATTGTTCATTACTGGTGGCTAAAACCATCTGCAGCAACATCTTAAATGCTAACAATGACAAGCTGCTTGTGGAATGTAATTTATACTGACTTGTTATTTTTGACATATTTTTCATGCACACTAGAATGCCGGGACACTAAATGTTTCTACCTTCCTGTCCTGTTGCTCCAGGTTTTAAGTTACTTTTAGAGGTGTTCAGTGTGATCCATGGTCCTCAGGAGGAGTGTGTTCGGGCTCTGAGAAATGGTCACCTGTTGGGAATTTCTCCAGGAGGAGTGCGAGAGGCTCTGTTCAGTGATGAGACCTACCCTCTTCTCTGGGGCAAACGTAAAGGCTTTGCCCAGGTCGCCATAGACTCTCAAGTGGTATGTGGTATGTTGTTATCACCCTCTGTCAGTAGTTTTGTTTACATTTCAGTCTGGATTGCATGTTGTAGATTATAATTGTAGATTATAGTTGCATGCAAATGTGTTTGTCCCCCCTTGTGTTTATCTTACACTAAATGTCTTCTGATATTCAGATAATAATAAAACAAAGTAAAGTTAAAATGCATTTAATTGATAATAATAATTTTATTAACTGAAGTAAATAATTTATCAAACACAAACTGCACCTGTGTGAAAAAGTATTTTCCCCCCGTTATTACTAAACTAATCTACCAAAGTTCACAGAAGATTAGGTTCAGCTGCACTAAACACTCCCAGGCCTGTCACTGGGAGGCAAGTTTCTCTACACATAATTTAAAAACAATTTCTTCAGCAATGTGAAGTTTGTTAAAAGGTCTCAACAGACAATGCAACAGTCAGAGGAAATTTCAGAAGAGATGAGAAGGAAGGTGATTTTCTATGACTCTGAGACTTCAAAGAGCCTGAGCAAGAACTATCCTCTCCAAATTAACACTGAACCTTGGTAGGATTGACCAATCGAAGACACTGGTCAAAAATGGCATTGACCATGATTTAAAGTATAAGAGCAAGTCCACCTTTGAATGGTTTAGAAGATACAAAATTGTGTTTTTGCAGTAACCTGGACACAGTTCAGTCTCAAACACAATGGAGTGGTGTGACAGAACCTTAAACAGGCTGTTTAAGGTGTTTAAAAACCTTTAAGTGTAGATGAACCAAAGCAGTTCTGCAGAGACTGGGACCAGGCCCACAACAGTGATATGAGACTGACGGAGGAACAACCAGGTTTTCAGTTAAGTAGAAAGTTCTTTTTCACATGGATGACACAGGTGTTAGATAGGTTATTTACTTCAGTGATCATTTAAAAACAGTGTTTGGTGTTGTTGCTGTTGCCTCCATGTAAATGATCTAAGCAGCAGAAGTTACTCTGATGATACTACTACTGCAGGAGATAAAGCATTTTTTGATATGGCACTGTAGCTGTACTACAAGTACAAAATGTGAAAAACTGCAAAATCCCTGGTTGCTCTCTCCAGGAGCACTATAGCAGTTACAGTGGTGCTTGAAAGTTTGTGAACCCTTCAGAATATAATATTTCTATTTCTGCATATTTGTGACCTAAAATATGTTCAGATTTTTATGAACACTGCAAGAGAGGCCCTTAGTTTCCTAGACATTATCCTGAGGTTCCTTGTGACCTTGCGGACTATGACAGTCCTTGTTCTTGGAGTGATCTTCATTGGTCACTCGTGTGGAGGATAACAATGTTGTTAAATGTTCTCCTTTTGTATGTGATCTGTCTGACAGTCGACTGGTGGAGTCCAGACTCTTTAGAGATTCTTTGTCTGCGCCTGCTGAGCATCAGCAACTCTTCTTCTTTAGTCTTCAGAAATCTCTACAAACCTGTTTTTGTAGAAGATCTCAGCCAGATTTCTCTTCTTTAACTAAAACAGAACTTCCCAAACACACACCCGATTGTCATCCCATGGACTGAGACACCTGACCTGACAGTCAGAGGGTCACATACTATTTAAATTTTAAATCATTATGATTTAATATTTTTTTTAAATCCTTCATTTTAGGTCATATTTATACAGAAATAGAGGTTGAGCAAACCTAGAAATATCACTATATACATGCATGAATAGTGCAGGCATTGGAGAAACAGCTTCATACATTGAAGTCACAATGCCAGATAGTGTCTGTTTCAGTAGTTCATATGTCTCACTGTCTTGAATACTAAGTAAGTTACCTTTATTTACCTGCCCTCCTACAATAAACTGCAGAAGTGTGTTACTCCCACATGATTCTCCATGTAGAAAGTCCTCTTTCATCTCTTTCTCTTGCCCTCTGTCTCTTCCAGCCAGTAATTCCAATGTTTACTCAGAACGTGCGGGAAGGCTTCAGATCTCTGGGAACACTCAGTAAGTGTAGATTAAAATGGTCAAATCATTGTAGGTCACTGGTGGACACACATCATGATGACAACACAGGACAGTCACACACACAGAGGAAAACACAGCACAGGTCATTTCATACACATGATGTTGCATTGTTTTGGCTCTGCATATGGAGTTTGTTGACAGGAAGAAAGATAATAGAAAATACTTAACACAGAGTGGTAGATAAAAGTGGTAACAAGAGGATGTACAGACCTGTTCTGTCATAGTCAGCAGTCTTGTCTGTGCTCTCCATGTGACATACTGTCTCTCTGTCTTTTCTATGCAGGATTTTTCCGCTGGGTGTATGAGAGGTTTCGTCTACCTATAGCTCCTGTATATGGTGGATTTCCTGTGAAGTTTCGGACCTTCCTTGGTGACCCCATCCCGTATGACCCCAGCATAAACGCAGCAGAGCTGTCTGAAAAAGTGAGGCCAGTGTAGAACTATACTTAGGCCCATAAGTACAGTGTCAAAATGTACATAATTTTGACTCTTTACTCCACCACAGTGGATTTACAATCAAGACATACTTAAAGGGTCGACTGTCAGCTACAATCTAGCAGCTTGGTCAATAATATTGGATGAGCCATGTAGGACTTACATGTGTGTGTAATGTCATTTCCATTCATAGACCCAGTTAGTTTTGTCAGTTTTAATACTTGGTTGCAGTTGTTTGGCAGTCAGTGACTGCCTGAAGTCTGAAAGCCACGGACATCACTAGATGCTGGGTGTCTTCAGTGGTGATGCACTGCCAGGTCTTCACTGCAGCTCTCTTCACATCTGCTCGTTTCTGGGCTGTTTTGCCTTCAGCATGTGAAATCCAAATTTAACTGGATTCTGGTCAGATGTTTGATTCTGCCCAGCAGAACATTCACTGTAAAAAATGCAATGCAAAAGTCTCATGTTGCTTCAGCCCATTGTTCATCTGCATTATGAAGCACTATCCACTCAAGTTTGAAGCATTTTGCTGAATATGATCAGATAATATAACACTTAACACTTAATGCTGCTTCTGTCAGCAGTCGCACCATTAATAAATAGAACAGAACCAGTTCCTTTGGTACCTGCCCACACCATAACACTGCCTCCACCATGCTTCACAGAGGAGGTGGTGTGCTTCACATCATGAGCATTTCCCTCACATCTTAATCTGATCTTACAAAAGAAATGTCAGATTTCTGGGAGATTGTATTGTATTTGGAGGAGTCAGGGAGTATTATAAAGTAATATAATATATATGAATAATACAAGACTATGGGCGTGTGTCATGGTTGCAATCTCAATTTCAGAACCATTACCCCCGTAATAGCTCAGGTAAATGTGCCTCAAGGAACTGGCACAGCATCCCTGGAACTGGATCAGTTTCTTTCTGTGTGAATGGCAGTGTCTGCTACTGATGGTTCAGTTTCAGATGGATGGATCCTAAGCTAAATAATCACCACTGTGATACATTCAAGGACTGACTTGCTGAATGTTGGTAATAATGTAAGTTGTTCCACAAATCACCTGCTCACTGAGCTTTTTTGCCCCTCAGGTGCAGCAGGCGGTCCAGTCTCTCATAGACCAGCACCAGCAAATCCCAGGGAGCATTTTAAGAGCCTTGTTGGAAAGATTCTACACCAAACACAAAGCTCACTAACATCAGCACTAAAACAACTGTCCAGTGTGTGTGACTATGCAGATCATTGAAATGGTAAATTGTATCAGCACTTTCATTTTGCACATCTTCAGTTTGACTTGACTGAGAGAAAGAGTGGAACACAGTGATTCCTGGCATCAGACTGCAGAGTTACACTAAAACTGAACCATTTCTTGGTCAATTATGAAGCTTTAGTTGATGTTGTTGTATTAAATTATATTATATTGTAAGTTGTTCTTAGTATTTTGCCCATTGTTGCAAAAAAGATGATATTTCTACCATAACATAACTGGCCTCAAAAAGGAAGACCTAAACCATAGACGCATAGATAAGTAGAAAATTGTAGTAGATGGCCGGATTGAAATTAATTATCAAAGAGTTGTTTTGTCAGTGAACCATCCAGTGAGGGATTTTTTCTGGAATGTCCAGCTGCACCTTAAATCCAGAGCAAAATCCTGATTTAGTCCATTTCATTCTGTGCTGTTGACTCAGCACCAAGAACAACCACCATGTTCTGAGAACATTAACCGACTGCCCGCCACTCTATGGTAGAACAAATAGCAATTTTACAGATTGAACAATTCATCAATTTATTCAATTTATTCTTATTCTGAAAACGGCAGTGGACCTCTCAGAATGCCAAATCAGGTCCTTTGTTAGAGCAGATGAAGGAGGTGCCTTTTACCAGACAAATTAAGACTAGAAGAAGAGTATATACATGTTAATTTAGTAAACAGCAAGGACTTGTGCGCACACACAAGAAATGCTCAAACATAATCAGGATTTCATACCTAGTCCTAAAACTACATAAAGTGGACCCAATAATACAAACAAAATACTGTACACTAATTTATTTATTGTGGAAAATGACTATTACAATTAAACATTTACATGTAACAATCAGCCCTGCAGTTCAGCTTGGAGGGATCTTGCCTCCTTACAGGACTACCAGGTCAGAGTCATAATACTGCTGACACCGTTGTAAAGGTTTGGTCATCATCCAACATAACAGTAACCCAAGCTGAAAAGTTCTACTTTTGACCTCATCCATCTACAGAACATTCTGTCAGTAGTGTTCTGGTTTATCCACGTAGCCTTGATGTAAACTGTAGACCAGCAGCAAAGATCGTAACACTTAATGTTCTCTTGATGGTGGACTTGTGAACATTAGCCACTGTAGGAGCGCACTTGACTTTTCTAGACATAACCTAGGGTTCCTTGTGACCTCCCAGGCTATTACACACCCTTGGTGTGATCTTTGTTGGCCGAGCACTCCTGTGGAGGGTAACAATGGTGTTGAAAGTTCTCCTGCATGTGATCTATCTTACATTTGACTGGTGGAGTCCAAACTCAGTAGAAATTCTTTTGTAACCCTTTCCAGCCTGGTGAGCATCAACAACTCTGCTTCTAAGGTCTTCAGAAATCTCCAAACATGACACACTTGACAAAGCTGTTTGCTGAAGATCAGACTTTGATAATGAAGATCTTCTTTAAATGAACATGTATACATTGGTTCTCTTCATTTAGTTTCAGGACCAGGTGTGAAAATCAGATCATGTTTATGCAGAAATAAATAAAATGGTTCAGTGAGGTTCACAAATGTTCCTAACTGTAAATAGATGTTTCTGTGTGAAATGGATGGATGAATGGTCCCCATCAAAACCTCATGAGAAGCACAATATCTTATATATATATATACCAATATACCAAACCTCTCGCCCTGACATATACTTTGAGTGACTGCTCATAAAACCATCAGTATCTCCTCACAAAACTCACGTATCTTCTCACTGTAACATTTATCATATCGGTACTAACACTGATGTTACTGTTAATGATGGTGTAATATGATGATTTTTACAGTGTTGTAAACTAATCCTTTTGTTAAGTACTGTTCAAATTGTGGTGTGGAGACGATGTGTAATAGTCTTTGCATGTATGAGTAAATATTGAGATTCAGCATGATTGCACATCTTCAAAGTATCACTGCCAAATCAGATCACTTTCTCTTTTCATTTTGTAATCAAGCCTGCATGAGACCAACTGTGTGTTGTTTACCTGGATGCTTTACTTCTGTGAACTCATTGCCTTTTTCCATATTCAACGTGTTAGTTTTGAGATGATCTAACGTGTGTTTTTTAAATTATGTTGATATGGTGTAAATGTAATAAATCTATTTTATTAAGATGTGTCATATTTTAATTTGTGTGTTGGTAACACATCTGATCTTCGGTTAGACTGTGTGAGGCAGCTTAATGAAGACTGACACTAGTTGTGTAGTGATGAATAAAGGTGCTTACTGAGTATATGTACCCATAGCAAACGTTTTATAAAGAAGATGGTTAAAGAACTTTTCAAAAACATATACATAAACATTATGAACTATTTGACTCTTGGCAGTGTCTCATAATTGGTGAGATTCATTTATTGTTTCAGACACACACCAGGAATGTGTGTGATTAATGAACCTCTCATCTCAAAAAAGGTTTTTCAATAGCAACTGGACTTGTTTTAGTTTCTTGACTACGGTTCACCCTTCCGCCTCAGGCACAATCTATCACCCACTTACAATGCAGTTTTTTCAACTGTACCCAGGTGGTTTCACAGTCGTTCACACCCTGGCTCAGGTGGTCACATTAACATACATGAAAGCCAGGGGGAAGGACAACCCACA
>JAUBNQ010000009.1:1554951-1565961 GCA_032353495.1 Ctenopoma kingsleyae | reverse complement strand
TGTGTGTGTGTGTGTGTGTGTGTTCTCTATAATAGGTGGAATAGGTAACCATGCATACAGATGTGTTGTCATAACTAACTTTGTATTCTAACAAATAAAAAAAACCCAACAACAGTTCATTGTGAGACAAATGAACGAATGAACGCGTTTTACCTTGTTACACTCTATAATGCTTCTGCCACCAATTGTGAGACGACTGAAGAAATTCTAAGTGGAAGCATTAAACACATCTTATGAATAGAATGTTTCCCTTACTACAAAGGAGACATGTCAAAAAAATATCATCTGAGCCAAAAATAAGAAGATTACACAGATTATGTAAAGTGTATCAAACTAATCTCTATTATTGGAACATTTAATACTCATCCAATAAAAGTCAAAACTCTTATGGATAGTTGTCCATCTGGACTCTTAACTACTGTGTGTGTGTGTGTGTGTGTCGCTCCTGAACAAATGCAGCACCGTGTTTTCCAAATGGCCAGGTAATGCTTCTGCTGTAATCAGCAGCACTGAGCCGTACATGTCACCAGGAAAACGCAGCCTTATTGGTTAAGAGCTGAGCCGCATCACTGCTGCTACAGTGAGACACACGTCTGGTGTCAGTGCACAGAGGCCTAAGCAGCTTCCCTCCTGCTGACACTATGGTTCCAACTCTGTCACATGGGCCTCTGAGGGCCAGCGCTGCTGTATTTATAGACTGATGAACTGTAAACTATACTTCTATCATAAAAAGTACACACAGTGCATTAATTGCACCATTATGAAATATGACATGTCACATTTTGCTGCTATTGTTTGCTGATCTTTGCATCCAAAAATACAAAGGAAAACATATCAGACTAAGGGAGCTGTCAGCAGGGTTCACAGCTGTCCAGAACAAAACAAACAGCAAAAGTGTCTCTGGAGCCACACGTTGCCTCTAATATGCTCAGATGACGCCATCTACACAGTCAAAACAAAAAAGTTAGAATACAACAACTATATAATAAAGAACTACAAAGGTCACGATAAGCAGTAAAAAGCACTGACTGTGAACATTTGTCCTACTAGACTTTTGCAGCAGTTGCAGATGGATTTTTACTTCTTCCCAAATGACGATTTGAATTAAAAATGGTAGTTATTTATTATTTAGAAAAACACATACAGCTGCATATTTGTATTTTCTTGCACTGAGCACTGAACAGGTAGATGATGTACACAATTTGAGTCAAACACTTTTCAAGTCATTTTCTAAATGTGCTACAGTCTGGCTGCTGCATTAAATAATTCTAGACCCGCCTCTGGTTGCCATGGTTATTACACTGAGCACACTGACAATCACTACTAAAGCAACTGTTGTGTAATCATAACAGTAATATGCAGATGACACTGATGTGTCTACATTAGACAGTATGTACACAGTCCCTTCACAGTCATTCATACCGTGCTGTTTACTGGTAATGAAAATTGTGCCTGGGTGGAACAGTCCATTACCACACAGTGCACTGAAATGACCTGTCAGCCATTTCTGCACACAAAGAATGGAAGTCAATTTGAGAACCAATGGCGTACTTTGCAAAACGATCACAATGTGATCAAAAAACCCGCCATGAAAATATCTACAGAGGTGAAATGTACGGAGTGGTCATTACAACGTGATGACCCAGGTTCTCTGTATAACTCTGCTCATATTCTGGTGCCAACATATTTGCTGCTGCAGCTTCCTCTGTTTGCTAGAAATGCCCATAAAGATAAGTCACACCAGTGAGATCACGTCTGTGTCACGCTGATTTCCAGATGTGAATTCTAAAGACAGTCAGAGCCTGTGTGAACCAAGCTGATTAAACCCACAGCTCCCCTCATGCTGCTGACAGCGCACTTGGCCTGGACCGCTCTCCAGTCAGTCAGCTGGAAACAAGGAATCAATTAACAATATCAGCCCCCACTTTCTTGTCCTCCTTAACCATTTGCTTTTCTGTATGTGTGCGACGTGAGCTCCTCTCCTTAAATGTATTTCATGTTACTTATAGTATTGTTTCCAGTAATATGGAGACAGTATAGTATATTTAGATCCCCTGCAGTCACATCATTAGTAATGGACTAATGCTCTGCTTGCATTGTGTTTTAGAAGCTGTCTCTGTGCTGTCTGTCTGCTCTGCTGCAGACAATAAAACAAGCACCGTAAGCTCTCTGTGGTAAACAAACTGTCAAATGACTCTTTTTTTTTTAAGCTTGCAGTGCTGCACAAACCTTTTGACAGACAAAGTGCAGGGTGAAGTACACACTGCAGACATACACACACACACATAAAGCTTATCTCACTGAAAAGCCATATTTCTACAGAAAAAACAGATGCCATCTTTTCATCAATCATCAGCCACATGGACAAATGGACAAAGTCTTTATCCTCATCACAAATCCTTCATTTTGACAAAAGATGTCCAAATTCACATAAACTCTGAATGATCCACAGCTGAAAGTTGTTCACATTGTGTTCTGTAGATAATGCAGAGACACCGTTCGTGGTGTAAATTTATTTTTCACTGCTATGACTAACTCTAACACTCTGCACTGAATTAGATTGAAGCAACTTCAATTTGAAAAAAAGGACAAATACAATCCCAAATCATCTGCAAGGACAAATAAACATAAAAATATAACAAGATGGTCCAACATGCTGCAAACATACCAGGATGCAACATAAATACACAACAGTGATGGTTGCTCTGCTACATGGATGTGCATAATGCTGCCAATCACAGAACCAGGACGAGACAGACCTCAGAGTATCTCAGACATGACTCAGGAGCTCAGAAGTAATTATTAATCACAAACTACTGATGTTTTATAAGAAGTAAAAGTAAATGTCATTCTGCAGGATGGAGCCAGTTTAAATGTTACAGTACATAATTATTAGTTCATATGACCCTAATGTGTAAACAGCACACACATGTTACAGCTCAGGACACTGAAAGCTAATTTCCAGGAGAAGAAGTGTCTCAGTTTTGTGAAATGTAAGAGACAGACGTTTCTCTTTATTTGTATGTGCATAGGAAGAGTTCTCTTAGTTGAATGCTGGGAGTGAGGTTGCTGAGTGTGCAGATTTTTTAGCTTGTTCCACCACTGTGGGACCACTGAACTGAAAAATTATAAATTAATGACAAAACTGCAAAATAAATTGCAACAAATAGCTGCACCTATGGCGTCAGAGTCAGACTGAATGAACAAGTGTCTTAATCAGGGTAAATCAGTAAAGTCATGGGAAGAGGAATAGTCATGTTTTATGTATTCATAGCTGTCAGTTGATCAGGAGCTGAGTTGACAAGTCTGTCTGTTTGTTTCTACCATCAAAACAAAGGAAAAAGAGTTTAACGGTCTGTGCAGCAGAGGCTGAGCTGTCCTGACCTCAACAACACTGGATCCTACATTTACCAGAATGCAACTGAACAGCAAGCTCCACACCTCTGAACCTCTAACCAGTCCTTAAACCTAAGCTAAGACAAACCCACAAAGACAAAGTGGATCACAGGGACTTTGAATCAAGCCTCAGCTGTGTGTAGTTTTACCAGACAAGATATCAAACAAGACATGTACACAGTGAGTGCAGCTGTTACCTTTGCAGCCACGGATGAGCTGGGTTTCTCCAGCAGATCCCAGAGCTTCTTCCTCTTGTCAGGACAGCAGCCATGGTCCTCCTCCTCGCCTTCTTTATCCCTCAGCGTCTCTGCCTCCCTCCTCAGCTCCTCATTCATCTGCTCCTTCTTCTGGTGGTACCGCGCCTGGCAGCACGACTCCAGGTAGATTTCGTCGATGCCCCAGTAGTCCAGCTCCTGGCCAAAGGACAGGGCGCACATCTCCTCCATCATGTGCAGCTTCCCCGTTCTGTAGAAGTTGAGGATGGAGGAGAAGGCCACAGGGTGCCGGTCAAAGAAGTACTCGTTCTCAGTGAGGCTGTAGTCATCGCAGAGCTCCAGCAATGACTCATGGGTGTTGCAGTCTCTTAGCCTTCCTAGACGGGTTCTAGGAAGCCGGTCTAGTGTTCTCCACAGGACTTCATGCGTGAGGCCTCCAACGTTGAGCCTGACCCGCCGGGAGCGGGTCTTGATGCGGATGATGTCGATTGGCTCAGGGGGGAGCACTGGAGCCGCGGTGGGCCGGGGGTTGACTTTGGGAGTGCTGAAATTCATTCTGTCCGTCATGTTTGCTGTGAGTGTGCGGCCTTCTTACTGTGTAGGCGGGTCAGACTGAGGTGGGAGTGGAGTGTGTGTGTGTAAGAGCGTCTGGAGCCTGCAAGGCTCAGTGAGATGAGACAGTGGTCGGTTGGAGCGAGGTTTCCCTGACCCACCAAGCTCACCTGGTTATGTTCAGACTGCTAAACTCCCGGATTGATCCATGTCTGGAAAAACAAGACATCAGACAGTGTGACCAGACAAAATCATGCCACATAATTCTTCTCAGAGATCATAAAGTGGGGTCCACGTTAGGGCCCTGGTCATGTCATATTGTGCTGTAATGTTGCATATTCACATTAGCCTGGAGCTTTCACCTACAGTTCTGGACTTCTAAGCTTTGTCCAGCAGGCAGGTCTACCTCTAGATATCTGGCAGCTCATTTTCCCTGGGGACCCACATTAAGTGTTAATCTGGCCGTGCCCACAGAATGCTTAAAAGAAACTGAGCTGTGAGGCGTGTGGGTCAAACCAGCTAATCTACTAAAAGATCACTATATGCAGAATTCACAGCCAGACAGTAAATGGTTGTTTTTCAGTGAGGAGCAGACACACAGCAGTGTTTTACACCACATGCAGCAAATCTGAATCTTTACGTGAATTGACAGCATCGTACTCCAGAGTTTGTGGCTTCCAAACTCCAACACGTTAGTTATGATTATATAAGTTTGTCCTGTTACTTTTGGGCTCTGTTAAACCCTGGAGACTCATCAGACCCCAGGAAATGTGGCATTTTTAATTAGGAAGACTCCTGCGTTAAAATTACTGAATATTCATCTATTTTTCAATTCAGTTCATCTTTATTTGTATAGCATCATAACAAAGGTCATCTCAAGGCACTTTACGTATCAAGGTTTAGGACCTTGCCAAATGTAAGTGTATATATAAAGAACAATATAGAAAACCCAACAGTCCCACTTGTGCAAGCACAAGGTGACAGTGGAGAGGAAAAACTCCCTTTAACGGAAGAAACCTCCAGTAGAACCAGGATCAGGGTGGACGGTCATCTGCTTTGACTATGTATAAAGGTTTTCTCTCTTTTCTTCTTAAGAATTTCTCCTGTTCGTCTATAAAGGCTTATGTTACCGTTAGACGTCCTCTGACTGCACAACCTTTATCTGATTGTGTAATGGAGTTCTACAAATCCCAGTAGTGGCATTAGGCTTCGTTCCCCTGGCTCAAGTCAGCCTTAGTTAATTATAGACTGTCTATCTTCTCCTGGGACAGGACACACGGCTACGTCAGGAACCAAGCTGCTTCACCACCAAAAATCGCTCTGATCCAGTTCAGAATAAATAGCTATTCATTTCATTTCACACAATCACTTCAATCAATAAACTGACTGCTCATGTCAACCCTGACTTCACTAAACCAGGATTCACTAAGCAGTGTTTAATGGTTTTCATTGTGTGTGCGTCCTGTTCTGTACTTTATTAATCAGACCAGAGGCAGGCTCAGTCCCTCACACAGAACCCAGACTCAGGCTTAAACCCAAGTTAAAAAGTAAAAAAGTGGATGGAAAGTGTTTAGACTAATAAAAATCACCCTCAGGTCTACTTGATTTCAGATTTCAGTAACTGCTGCCTAGTCTCAGTACGTTCAAATGCTCTGTGAAGTCAAACTATCTCCGTGCAGCCTACCTTCCGTGGAAACCGCTGATATTTCGGAAAACCCGAACTCTTGTCCTTCCAGGAGGTCCCACCATAGCACTCACTTAGTTACCCCAGCCGCTTCCCCTGCCGCCCGGCCGCAGAATCGTGAAGCCTCCCGAGAGCACGCAGACCGCCGGAGAGCGTCATTCTGCCGAGCGCACGAGTGGAGACGTCCCGGTGAGCGAGAGAGAAGCTCGGAGCGCCATGAGGGAACACACACGGCAGATACAGTGAGGGAAGCCTGAACCGGATGACTCGGAGAGCTGCCGGCCCAGAGGACGAGAGGGAGAGAGAGAGAGGGAGCGGGAGAGAGAGCGAGAGAGGGAGAGACAGGGAGGTAATTGGATTGAGGCGTTCAGCACCAAGGACAGCTCCTGATCAACAGCTTGTTTCCAGCTGAACTAGTTTCTCGTGGCCATTTTCTCTTCTCGTCTTTCTTAATTTTATCAGTTTGTTTCAGGTGTTTCGGGTGTTGTCACGACAATGTGACGGGCCCGGGGCTCAGGGCTCAGGGCTCAGGGGCCAATTCACTGGAGTCCGAGCTTCAAGTTCTCACTTTACATTACATTCATTGGACAGATACTGATCACTGTCCACTGACAGTTCTGTTCAGGGCATTAAGACTTCATATGAACAGAATGTCATCAGTACATCACTCTCAGCCTTGCACTCAGGCTCCAAGAGTTCCTATAATGACTTATTGATCGCTTATTTCTAAACACATGAGTTGTAGTTATGGAATCTATCAGCAGGAGGCTCTTCTTCCTTCCAGAGAGCAGGTGGAAAACAGACAACATGAGCTCTGTCACTCTGCTGCACTCTCTCTAAAGTCTGGTGTCACTGCTGAAATGATGTGGACAGAGCAGAGAGAGAGCAAACATTACATAATCAATATTCCTAATGAGATTTTGAAGGATTTTGTTGTAAAAATATTTCAGAATAGTTTGTTCAGATCTTTGCATTTTCAAGCCGTCTATTCCCCAGTAAATGAAAGTATACAGTGGTGATGGAAGTTTATAAACCCTTGAAAATTGTCTGTATTTCTGCATAAATACAATCTAAACCAACTTCAACTAAACACTTAAGTTAACCAGTAACTGTCCATCAGTTCTGCAGATCAGTTCGTAGAGATTTGAGCCTGTTCCTCCTACAGAACAGCTTCAACTCACAGATGTTGGCTGGTTTTCCTGCATGAAGTGTCTGCTTCAGGCCCTTCCACAGCATTTCTTCTCCAGCAATGTCAGGACTTTGCCGCAGTCAACTAGTGTCTTCATCGTTGTTGGAGTGGAACATGGGGTAAAAGTTCTTGATGGAATTGTGATTTGCATTTCCAGAGCAGGGTCAAACCCCCTGAGCTCACTGTGCAGCCAGCTGTGTCAAATACATGTTTGGTATGTGCAGTGTTTCACCACACACCAGCACGATTGTTTGTGGACCTTCAGAAAGTGCTACCCTCACACCAGGAACTTTATGTGAGTAGAGCTACAGCTCTGGAATTAGATGTACATCCTGGCTCCACAAATGTTCCTGGTTCCTGAGAAAGTGGGCCTTCTGTTGTGGCTCTAAGCAGTCACAATGCTGGCTGAATGTCAGCAGGCTGTGGTGTTTCTGAGATGATGTGGAGCCTGCTTTGATTCCTCGTGTTTCATGATGATGACACATTTAATTAAGGCACAAAATGGATTTTACTGCAGCAGCACACCTCCGCCCTGCCTGCCCTGTGTGTTTCACTCAGCCTTCATTCACACTAAGTGGATGAATTCCCACAGTGCCAAGCAGAGGAACAATCACTGGCTACGTCCGTACTAGTGTAGTTCATAATGTAACTGAGCTCTGACAGTGTTTCTGCCAACAGAGGTCTCAGACTACACTACATAGAATCAATTTTTAAAAATGGGAAGAGGACAGGGAGGTGGGAAGTATTGATACCTGATGAAAAAGTAATACAACATACATATTATACCTTCAAATGAACTGTCTGTGGTTAGTACAGTATGGCTTATTCATTTGGAAACCTAACAAGCTCTCGTGCCTCCAACCAATCCATCCACCTTTCAGCACTAATCAGGGATCCTAGATTACAGGAAGAAACTCAGACCTCGTACTGCCTCATCAGATTTACCAGCTCCTCCCAGAGGACGGTGATGTGCCCACAGGTCAGATTCAGCATGGTGTTTCTGTCCTGTACCGTGTCTCAGTCCGACATGTCCAGGATACCTCCACAGAGAGGCAGGAAGAGCAGAGACCAGATGGTGAACCTCATCAACTGAGTAGTAGAATATGTACTCAAATGTTTGAAAGACATTTTGAAACTATTATTCTCTGCATTGGGTAATTTGGCAAATATCAGCTTGTACATGTAGAATAAAGAGTTGAAGAGAACAATTTCCAGAACTCCTTAGTTCCTCAGTCTGATAAATGAGAGTCTGGGCTCAGAGCTAATGATCTGTGTAACTATAGTTGCATAAGAAAATATTTCCCTCTCTTCATTTCTTCAATTTTCTGTATATATCTCACACTACATGGCCTCTGATCTTCAAATTAAATTGAACATAAAACAAAAATAACACGAGTAAACAAATACACAAGATTTTAATGATCATTTTATTTATTGATGCAATATCAAACAGCAACCGGACCTTAATCCACTGCCATGTAGATTCATTAAAAACTGGGTTAGCTGCACTATGTAAACCCAGACCTGTTATTGTCAGCTGAATTCATTCTATACATCACTTAAATACAACTTTTTCAGCAATGTGAAGTTGGAGCAAAGAAGCAGACTGGAAACATCAGTCAGGGAAAGATTACAACGTAGCACTGAGACTCATGAAAACACGTAATAAACCTCTGCAGGAGTGACCAACCTTCCAAAGTGCCCCAAAAAGCACAAGAAGAACAACTCGTGCAGGAAATCAAGAGAGAACATCCAGTTTCAGCGTTCACAACTCAAAAATGGCGTCGATTGACGCGCAGAACATGAAAGCTCGTCTTGATGATCTTCAAAAAGTTTGGGTGAACTGTTGACGTACAGGTGAGATGGAAGATGGGTCCCATTGCAAAAAAATGTTAACTTCAGCTTGAAGATCAGAAACCCCTGGTCAACTGCAGGTAATAAAATGTGGAAGGAAGAAACAAAACCTACTGCACGGCAGCTATGATTCCATCCTCATACAAATATTTGTAACAACGTT
Source organism: Ctenopoma kingsleyae (assembly GCA_032353495.1). NCBI lineage: Eukaryota > Metazoa > Chordata > Actinopteri > Anabantiformes > Anabantidae > Ctenopoma > Ctenopoma kingsleyae. The sequence continues at coordinate 1,556,908 of JAUBNQ010000009.1, read as the reverse complement.
GACAGTAAACAAGGATCTTGTGACATAAATCTGACACATAATGGTAAGTGAACAGGAACTACAGAATGGAGACCAATCAAGACTTCAGCATCCTGAAAACAGGATGGAGCTCAGATTTATTGGTTTACAAAGTACACAAAATTCCTTTTATATTCATATATCATTTATAGAATGCCTTCTATTATCTGTGCATCATAATGCAGCTTCAACATTAAGACTCAACATCAACATGTGTACATGCATAATTAAATTAACCAAAACCCACATTGGTATTAGAACATATAAAATTGCATAACTCATCCTACCAGCATTGACTTTTTTCAGAAAAACAAAAAACAAACAAAAAAATACTAAGAAGAGGTTAGACAAGCAGTAAACAGAGAACAGATGCTTGAATTATTCCTACCCACGTTTTCAAATCAAACTCACACTTTTTTACTATTCAGATGAAAAAGCAAAGACATGCTTTGTTTTCTGAACACCGTGTGTGTGCGTGGTCGGCACACACACTGTCACGTGGAGTGCATACATAAAGTACTGGAAGGGGGGAGAAGGAGGAAGGAGGGGTCTGGTCATATACTGTACATCAGAACAATATTGTGGTCCCAAACAATGAAACAATTACACCACCCTGAGCCGAAAATATAACGACAGCTCCAATTCAGAAGTACATTAACAAAATGCATAGAAAAGTCTGCATCCAAATCCTCGGATTTGAATGGTTGGTTAACATATAAAGAGTCAGCAGGGAGAGGACACAAGGGGAAATAAACACAACCTAAGTATGTACATCCAAACACTATTATTACATCATTGTGTTGCTTGTTTTTCCTTCTCCTTCAAGCTCAAGTTTGTTTGTGCTGAGGTAACACTTCTCCAGAGGAAGACGCTTTGCTCTTCACTTGTGTTCCAGTCGCAGCAGCTGCTCTTTGCCATTAATGGTCAGCGACCGCAGCTGCCCGTCCTCCTCCACCTCCACCCGCTCCTGGCCGTTCTCCACAATTCTGGAGAAGGAGAGAAACCATGGGGTAAAGTTAGAATAGTTCTCAGTCGAGACCACAGACCCACAGCAGAAACTTCATGTTTCATCCATCTGTTAAAACGTGTTTTCATGTGTCACTCAGAGTCTCCGGTGAGCAAACGTTCCTTCACTTATGTGATATTTGTTATGAGTGGTCCACAGAGGGAATGCTGTCGCTGCTGGGGAACAGCTGGAGAACAGTAACCCCCCCCCCCCGCCCTTCATTCTAGTCTAACAAACACAGATTCCATGGTATGTCCTCTTCATCAATGTGAGTCACACTACACAACTCAGCTGCCTGTTAAGCAGCTGACATCAATCAAAGATTCACACTTTGAATTGACAACCCTGTAAATGAAAGCTAATTACACAATTTGAATAAAACTGTAACCAACTAGTGACATTTTGATGTAATTACCTGGAAATTTGGCCACAACTGCACATCAATCCTATGTATGTTAGCCTTTTTACACACCTCGACACCCAACAGTGCAGGTGGGATTGCAGCAGTATGGTGTACAAAGAGAACCACTAAATTCAGGGAAGATGCCAGTTCACTTTGTCCCCACCCCCCACCCCACCCCACAGGAGTGTGAAAAATCTATTTGCACTAATGTATTTCCTGGCTGCTAAGTAAAAAGTAATAGTGATATTTTACATTGATATAATAGTGAATAGTAAACATTTCTTCCAAAATGTGTGAAACAAATCTCCAAATCCATGGGTCTGTTCATACCTCAGGTTGTTTTGCTTTTTGGGGGGGGTGACCCCCCCCTGAGCCTTACGCCTTACAGATGACTAGGGGGAGATAATACACTGTAGTCTCAAAATTATATCATGATGTTTCAAGGTGAGCTGCAATAAAGATATTTATGAAGAAATAGAAAAAAAAGACTGAACAACGGTGACTGCAGCTTTTCCAGTGAGCTACTGTCC
>JAUBNQ010000009.1:1465002-1480260 GCA_032353495.1 Ctenopoma kingsleyae | reverse complement strand
AAATAATACAAACTTCTACAATTTTAGTTTTCGTTCTGCACACACATAAATTAAAAGCCAAAACACTGTAAAAAAAAACAAGTAAAAAAAAAACCTTGCAACCCACTGTGAAGCTTTGGTGACCCCTAGTGGGGGTCCGGACCCGTAGGTTGGAAATCAATGCTTAGAGAATAAAACATGCCCGAGTTTTTCAAGGATGTACATCATGGTATTGTGCAAACCGGGCCAGCCTTCACAGTTGAGACATACTAAATGAACACATGGGTCAAAGACGAAAGCTTCATCCTGTTCTTGCCTGCTGCACTGCCCCTTAGAGTCTCACTTTAAACTGCAGCTCACACTTCAAACACTTTATACGCTTACATAAGCATCAGCGCTGGCCACTAAGTTGTGATCTGATTCATACCTGCTTGAGGGAAATGATTCCCTCCCTGCGGTCAGCATCGGTCGTGATATTGAAGATGGCAGCTGCGTCTGCATTAGTGATGCTGTAGGTCATATCAGCATTCTCCCCTTCATCTTCATCAGCAGCTCTGATCCGACCCACTGCTTTCCCGACTGGAGCCAGCTCTGGCACATAAAGCTGGTAGCTCTCTGCAACACATGACAAGATTTTCTTCATCACACCTACTTAAAAATTGCTCAAAATTTTGATTACACTGGTCATGCAGTGATCAAAGATGAGTGCACCTGTGATGAACAACATATTACTTATTACACTTTTATATTACATTTAACATTCTTACTATGACTATGTTTTTCAATCTGCAGAAAAAATTTTAAAGTCAAATTCTGTAAAGGAAGCGTTTAGTGTCACTAAACACTTCAGCTCCAAAACTATCAGCACTTGGAATAAGGCAGAAAGAAGCAAACAGAATTAATTAATGGAAAAAACAATATATCTCATAAAAAAGAGAAACTGAAAACAGGAGAGTGGTGAGTAATTACATCTGATAAGTAAGTTCAATGAGCTTTATATTAAAGTCCATTCAGCAACAAGTAAAATGGACCAAGTTGATTATAACTGTGAAGGTTTGAGCTGGATCACTATATTTCAGAAGCTGTGACATGAAAAGAATGCATGAAAATGTAAACATGTTTGTGGTTCTTAATTAAAAACACTACAAATAAAAAAGAATGATTGAAAAACTAACATGAATCAATGTGCTTTATGCGATTTTTGGATGCAGTGAACATTCTGCGGGGTGTGCTCATAAAACAACAATTTATTATGTGCTTCTTTTTGACTGTTTCCATGTTCTTTAATTAGAGACAAAATAAATAAGTGCTTGCCATTTGTAATGCATTGCTTGATATGATGGTGTGGTGTGGATGAAGATTAGAGTATGTCTTTAAGATAGTAGTGTAAGTCAATATAAATGATGAAACAAGTGTGTGGGTAACCACACTCTTTATCATCTCAAAAAAGTCACAATTCCTGAGTTGACAGTTGCTGACACATATCCAATGACATCCATCATCTGAGTAAGCAACGGTACTTGCCCATTGAAGACTTAAATCATTTCATTTTTATTTTTCATTTTCTTAATTTTTAGGACCCCCAGTCTAAGCCATGATTAACTGTGCTACTCAAAACAGATTAGTATCCTCCACGTCAAAGAAAATTTACCTATTGTTAAAGGAATCTTAAATATAGACATCAAGGCATTTGCAGATCTAGCTAGTAAACAGGCCTCTGCTGATTAGTTTAACACATGCAGATAAGATTGAGTTCATAAAATCATATAAGACCTCAAATAATATATGGTTCATAGATAGTGTTATTGTGTCATTGAATGCTAAAAAAGAATTTGACCGGGTTGAATATCAGTGCTTACAGTATAGTGAGTTTGTTTATTTGAGAAGGCTTTTATTAATATGATTAAAATCTTCTCTTCCAATTCTTCTGTGCTTCAGTTTTGACAAGCAGCATAAAAAAGACAAGGCTGCCCTTTAAATACTTTTTATGTTTCGGTCACTTTGGAACCCATTGTTCAGGCTATTTGCCAATCTACAACAATCCAAAAACAAGGCATAATTTCAAACAAAACATGAAAGTTTATGCACATGAGAGCGCGTTTTTGCAAAATGTTGCTGATTTGGTGCATTACATATAAACATTAGCTGATACTTTCTATATTGATGAATTTGCATGAATTGATAAATACATTTATTTGGTAGACAATGTTATGTGTGAGTCACTTATTATCAGTAGAGCTTCAATGTGGCATTCAGCATCACCAAAATTATTCTGATAAAATATTACATAAATACTGTATATCCCAATATTTTATATTCATAACATAGTAATAGGCAATTATTGTTTTTGTCGAAGACTCAGGGCTGAGACTGTGTCTTGTGCTTGAATTCGTAAGCCTTGTGACTATGGATTTCATTGGTTGAATTTGGCTTTTACATGTATACATGTATACAGGTACAGAGACTTTACTGTGTCTGTGTGTGTGTGTGCGTGTGCGTGTGTGTGTGTGTCTTTCAGTCAGGCTCTAGCCTGTTTTTCCACTGCAGTCACACTCCAGAGTGAATCCAGAAAGAAGAGTCTGTTTTGATCTATCTAATTTATGTTGTAAATCTAGGGTTAAAGTCAGAGGATCACATAAGAGCAGCAGAGCGTGACCATCTCATGCTCAGTAACTATTCAATGATGATGATTCATTTAATTGCAAAATGATTTAATTCCCAACAGCAATCCTGTCAATGCTGATTCTTTTATACTCTTATAATATCATTGCAAATCAGAATAACCTAAGGAGACTGTGATCATAATTGCTAATAAAAACTAAACCCTGTGTTGTTTTGTATGAGAAAAAATAGTCTACATTTTAACTGTTCATGAATTACATCCATTTTCATACACACACCCCAATTTTTGGGGAATCATACATAATATAACAAATGGCTCACAAGCAGTTGCATAGTCAGGTCCCTTGTGACTCTACAACTACTTTGGCATTGAGGTGGTTTTGAGTGTTATATTTGAATTTGGTAACTGCTCACTGGAAAAACTAAAAATTTTGCTTTGGATAAAAGCATCTGCCAAGTAAAGTAAAGTAAAGTAAAGTAAAGTAAAAATAAGAGAGAAAGCATCTGGTTTTCTGTCAGCAAAAAAAAAATCAGTTTTGAACATCCAGATGTGTGACTGTAGTGATATTAAAGTGTTTTATGGTTGGGTATCACAGCAGTGGGTTTGGGTCAGGGAAAGACTATGAGCTGAGTTAATAGACAAAAATGTCACTTCACACTCAAAAATGAAAACAAAACACAATCTTATTTCTAACTCTAACCTCCATACTTTTCTTGCCTAAACCCAACCTCACGGAGGACTTTGGTCTGGAACTTTGGGGCATGTCCATCCACCTGAACCACCAAATGGCTTTGCGTTAATATATGTAGCGCATCATTCATTCACGACATTCATGGGGCGGCTGTGAATCAGGAAGTAGAGCAGTCGCCTGCCAATCGTAGGATTGGTGGTTCCCAAGTGTCCTTGGGCAAGACACTGAACCCCAATTTGCCCCCGGTGTGTCAAGTCACTCTGCCATCATGGGGGAGTGTGTGTGTGCTTGTGTGTGAATGGGTGAATGAGAAGCAGTGTAAGGTGCTTTGAGTACCAGTATAGGTAGAAAAGCGGTATATAAGTGCAGATCATGTGCCATTTACAAAAATAAGATTCAGCACAACATGACAATTACATTCTCTACAAAAACTGGGATTGCTGTTTCATTGTATACAAACATAATTTTTAGGAGACAGGGTTGGTGTCAAAGCCTATAGTCAAGAGACGCTTTATGAATGTAAATACAGATGCTTCAAAACAAGGCACAAACCACTGGTAACACTCAAGAACGGTAAGGCCACACTAGACTTGGCCAGAAAACACCAAAGATAGCCTTAACAGTTCTGGAATAACATTTTTTGGACTGATCAAACCAAGATTGTACCAGAGTAATGGGAAGAGAAAAGTATGGAGAAAGAAAGAAACAGTTCATGTCCCAAATCATAAAGCATGGTTGCCAGTGGAATGGGCTCATTGGTGTTTATTGATGACCTGACTGATTTATGTAGCAGGACACTCAAACACTCTCTGCTCTGGCTAAGTCAAATGCTACAAAACTGACAGGACACTGCTTCATATTACAGATGGATAGTGACCCAAAACATACAGAAAAAGCACCCAGCAGTTTCTCAAGGCAACGAAGGCAATGCTGAAGGCAGAAACACCCATAAAAACATAGCAGCTGAAGGCAGCTGCAGTAAAGACCTGGTTAAGCATTCCAAGGGGAGAAACTGAGCATTTGCATTTCAGTATTAAAAGTAATCTTTATGTTTGTTTATGTTAGTTTGTTCTATTATTTATGAGCTCAGGGTATGTGTGTATGAAAATCACTGATTTTTTCTTGAATGGTTAATGCCACACTAACGCCTTGGGTGAAAGTTTTGACTTTGGTGTGGTGGTATATAGTACATAGCACAAATACCAAAAGATTGTTGTAATATTCATGAGCCTGACTGTATTGTCATTGTTTATATTACTACTAAGGAACAACTATGCTTTTTGAAGGTGCACATAAAGGTACCTGCAAACAGACAAAAACCCAGATGTAACAGAGCCACTTGGCAGCCAGTGTTAAGCTCAGTGAAGTCAGCTAAAACCAAATGAACCAGACTGATTTGAACTCTTGTTCTGGTGTGACCCATGCTCCCATCAGAAACACACACTACACTGTGTATGAATGGGATCACTTACTCTGTGGAAACTTTGGAGGATTGTCATTGACATCAGTGAGAGTTATGTTGACAGCAGTGGATCCAGACAGTCCTCCAACCGAGCCGGCCATGTCTTTGGCCTGGATCACCACAGCGTAATGGTCCCTCGTCTCACGGTCCAAGTTGGACATTGCTGTACGGATAATGCCTAATGTAGAGATGAGGAGAGAAAAATGTAGTAGTGTTCGAGCAAACTTAAAGCATCTTCAAGCACCTTCAATTGCCACAGAATTTGGGGATTTTGTCTAGCTCGCTCTACTCAACTACTCAAATTTTTGCACAAAACTAAAAATTTCCCTAGCCTTCCTAATCTTGCAATAGTCAAACCATTATTAACCAGGTAACATAACTTATAATTACTAGCCTCTCCAATATTCCATTCCTTAGTAAAACCACTGAAAAAATCTTAGATCTATGGAGTTCTGCAGTTTGTAGTCCCAAGTACGAACTGAATTGGGCAAGAAAGCTTTCAGTTTTTCGGCACCTCACACCTGGAATGACTTACAATCTAAGCTTCAACTTCATGCCCTTGTTACACTGAAGGAGTTTAAAGCCATGGTGATGTCATTGCAACTTACTTTGTCTGCATGCAAGTGTTTTATGTGAGAAAATTTTAATGTGTTCATTTAATGTGTTGTTTTGTCGTGGTTGTGCTGCTGTCTTCTTGGCCAGGTCTCCCTTGCAAAAGAGATCTTTGATCTCAATGGGACAAACCTGGTTATATAAAGGTTAAATAAAAAAAAGTTGTTCATAGGACAGCTGTACTGGAAAGGTACAGTAATTAATGATTTGTATGCTGACAGTGACTATTTCTATATTGGCATTATTAGATTTGAGTGAAGCCTTTAATCCACTGACCATAACAACTTAACTGAAAGGCTTGAAAAGAGAGTAGGGCTTTGTGGTTCAGTATTAGAGTGGTTTCTGTCTAACTTAAATGGATGGATTTCTGGGTCACTTGGGAAAGGAGAAATCAGATTCCTTATCTGCTGTTTGTATATGCTGATATTCAGTTTGTCGGTGTTATATATGTCATTTTCCCAATGGAGACCTCAGTCCTGTCAGTCATTCTTATTCTTATTGATTAAACCACAACAATATGGAGAATAGATATTTGAACAGAACCAACATGGAATTTTTGGTACCCAAAGGGTTCAGTACGGACAAAAAATTAGAAATCACATTCAGGTTTGGGTAGTTAATCATGTAGGTCAAGCTTCAGGCCAAACAAGCTTGATTGCATTTGTATTGTATTCATTTCGCTATTTAATACACACTCAGAAAATGTGCCCTATTTAGTATAAAAAGTGGGACATGTACACTTTAATCTAAAACTGCTTCAAGATATTCAAGCAACCATTAAAATGAACAAAACTTAGCAGGTGTGAAAAATTCAATTAAACACATTAAGTATTTCAGATTAAATATTGAAAAAGGACTGCACATTTAATTTATTTCTGTCTTTTTTTTACATACTTACATGCTGTAGTTTCTAGTCAGAGACCTGCACCAAGTTCAGCTCTGTCCCACATTTACAGTAAATCGTTCTTGTTTAATTAAATGGTCTTTGCTATATACTGTTAACAGACACTGACATAGGTCACAAGCCCTAAAACACTGGTCTAACAATAAAGTTGTGGAGTTTTGACCTTTTCAGTTTCCTTTCCCTCATCCAGGCAGCTTGGCAGTGGGTGGATGTGCTAGAATATCAGGATAATTAATAATAATAATGTACATGGCCACTAGAGGTCTTTGTCAAGCAAACAAAAGCATTTTGCTTAACTGTGTGTGTATTTTCCTGCAGAGGGTCATAAAAACTGCCCAAAACATTATTTGCTGCCCGTTACCCTCTCTGGAAGACATTGCTGGCAAGCGGTGTCTCAAGAGAGTCAGGACGATTGTTTCAGACCCTCACACCCAGGACAACACCTGTTTAACCTCTTGCCCTCAGGCAGAAGGCAAAAGTAGGACTAACAGACTTAAAAACACCTTCTTCCCATGGGCCATAGGAACTCTAAACTCAAAAAAATTATGGCTCCTGAATGTGTGTGTGTTCATTTTGTGTTTGTGACTGTGTGTGTTTTTTTTTTTTTACTTTGTAAATACTAGTTTATTCTATCTTACACTTTTATACCTACCTCTCACTGCTGCACCAACCGGAGACGCAACGCAGTGTCATTGTATACTTGATGTGCAATGACAGTAAAGGCTATTCTATTCTATTCTATTCTATTTTCAGTTTAATAACTAGCTTTTTGTGTCTTTTTCTGAGGACGTTCTTCATCAAAACACGTTACCTACACAGTTCCCATGAAAGTATTGTTTTTTTGATGTTCACTGTAGAAAGTTCAGTATTTATTTGATGCTATGTACAATTTGGTACATTAAACAACATAGAACCTTTTGTATCAGATCACACACAACAGGTGTTTCTTGTTACCTATGACATTTATTTTCAAATACTAACTACAGAATGTCTAAAGAAAATGAACATGAAAACCAGAGAGCAGTCTTGCAGGGTCTTCAGTCTTGTTATTTACTTTTAAACTATCGGTCCTTCCATTTCTTTATGTATTGCTTCCCTCAGCGAGAAGAGGCTGGTGCCAAACCCAGTTGGGTACACCCTGCACACATCACACATCTATTTCAGGGCCACATATATGTAGTGCTCCCTTTCACACCTCCAGATGTCATAAGTTAACCTAATGCATGTCTTTGGACTAAGGAACGAATGCTCCCAGAGTACCCATAGGAAACCCATGCAGAACTCAGAAAAACATGAAAAGAGGGGGCCCCAGCTGGTAGGCAGGTTTGAACCAACTGTTGCTGTTGCACAACTGTTTTTAAAATGATCACATTTTTAAAATACTTGTATTAATTATTATCAAATATGTATAAGTTTTGTTAACATCTAGTCAAAAATTTAAATAGTGTTATCTCTCATTAATTGCTTTTATGTAGGGGAAACCAGGGATGGTTGAAACAAAGGGATGGTTATAACAGCATCAATTTTACCTGCAAAGGATCACCTAAGTTTCACATAATCAATTTCATGTATGATGATTTCTTTCTTGATCTTTTATGTGGAATTTCTGGACTGTGTGAAGAAGTACAGAGATTCTACAATTACAACGCTGATTGTACAAGTAAGAAAGAATCTTCTTTTCTTGACAAAGACTAACATTTGATTAGTGTTGATGCCTTTAAAGATAAAATTATGCAACTTGTGACGCATGGTAAATGATGAGGCATTTCATCTCTGCTAATTTCAAACCATTCTGGAGCTACTGCTAAACACTGGCTGACAGGGGCGGAGATGGTTGTAAACACATTTTTAAAAAGTGTTACAACCAACTGCAATGAAAAATAATTACATTTTCTTTATCCTACTTCTTTTTCATTATGCCAAGACAGTGGGCGAATGTGCTTGTACACATAAAGGCAGGGAAAAAAATCTCCTACTACTACTTTCCCCAGAGTAATGGTATAATGGCTGTGTTTACTGTTGACATTTTGGACCCCTCAAATGTGCATTTTCTCTTATGTTATACTGTCCACTTTAGGGATACTTCACTTGAAAATTAACATACGCACAAAAAAAAAAAAAAAAACACAAGCTAATGGGAGCTACTGCATGAGCCAGGGGATGATCTCATTATTCAAGCGTGGCACACTGAGTACTAAAAATGTTCCACACACTTATTGTCAATTTGTCTTCTGATGACACTGAAAATACAATCATTCACACAAATAGACATGTACATAAGAAATGTTCGTGTCTGGTTTATTGTTGTGATGTGTGATTTCATGAGATCAAATCTACAGACAATTTACTGAACAAAAGTAAAGGGAAAAAGTAGCAGCCTGAAGGCGTGACGACTGGTCAAAATCATCTCACTTTGTAAGACATCCAGACTTGTAAGGTCTCAACCTAAACTGGTTCTAACAAGGACAGAATTACCACACAATCTCACACACACACACACACGCGCACACACACACACACACCTCACCCACATGAGATGCAGAAAGTGTTTAGCCTGGAGGCTCTGCTCTACTGCATTACTCGCTTCACAGGCTTACAAAGCAGAGAGCCATCTGGCCTTATCAGCCCCTTTAGACTGAGCAGAGAGACATAGTGCTAGCTGGACAGGACAGGCAGCACACATTATGCACCTGTATCACAGAGTGTAACCAGGGGAAAGATACATATAGACTGAAAGAAAGAGCGAGGGGGATGTGTGAGTGTAAGATAGAGGACAAAGGTGAGTAGAGAGAATTTGAAATGGGAGACTGACTTGAGAGTGAGAGGGGGAAAAAAAATACAGGATGGAGGTAGAGATTGACTGCTCTGAGTTATGGACACAATTTCAAACTGAATTATGAATTAGCATTCATCGGGTTTTATCCTTATGTGTTGATATTTTTGTGCCAATATTAAATTTGACTGGAAGGGACGTCTCTTCTGAGACAGGTGTATAATCTCGGCACCAGTCCTTTTGTAAGAATGACACAAAACTCTCCCAGACCAGCAGAACACCAAAATACCTTTAGCTGCACACATTCAGTCACCTGCTTCATGTCGAAATGAGAGAAACACAAATAAAACAAGGATTGTAGGCAGAGAAATGTATTTGATTGTGAATTTGCCCCAATAAAGGATGCTCAGCAGCTCTCATCTGCATGCCATCGTCTCATTTTTCACTGTAATCCCTCACACAGACACAGCAGAGTAACGAAAAGAAGACAGATAAAAGGAGAATATTTTTCTTTGCTTTAGCTTGAAAAGACAGAGATCAGAAAGCAAGGGGAGGGAAGCTAAGCATACATATTAGGATTCAGCAGATGCTTCTGCATTCAGGTTCCCAGTGCATATTCTGCGCAACTCTTCAGCATCATTACATTTGACCAAAGTGACAATAATCCTTATACATTCAACTGATTTTATTTGTACACTTGGTAATCAGTGACTACTGCCTAATGTTGCCAATATCAAAACATTGAAATGAAATGAAAAATACATTCAAACACACCCCCATCCCATTCTCACATTTGGCAGGGACACTTAAATCTTTTGTCTACACTGACCCACTAAACTTGCCAAACTTGCCTTTAAAACCCAGTGAAGGTTTTATTTGCAGAAGCTGATAGACGTCATTCTTGACTGCCATGTATAACTGATATTGTCCACTGAAAATGCATTGCAAATTCATATTATGTTGTCTGACCATTTTTTTTTATAACAACATAACATTTGAATTTACTAAAATGGAAATGACATCACTTGGGAAGGAAAATCCACTACAGTAGATGTTTATCTGAAAATGCTGTTTCCAAATTTAAGGAAATTATATCATCATCTTTAATACTGACACTTTCCAGTCAGGATTTAGTACATAGACATCATAATACAGAAACAGCAATGGTGAACCCAAAAAAGGTTGTTCAGTGGCAACTGGACTTATTTTTTAAGCTCGAAAGATGTTTCGCCTTACATCCAGAAGACTTTCTCAATTCTGACTAACTGGTTGGAGTAGGAGTAACAGTAAGCCCTGTGGAGTCCTCAGGTCATTAGCACTTGATGGTCACCTGTTGGTTGTTGGTACGCAGACAAGACAGAGGTTATTCTATTTGGGCCTAAAAGCGAGTGATGCTGAAAAACTAGTCTAGTTACTTCTAGACTTGACTACTGCAATTAACTGTGAATAGGATGTCCCAATAACTCCTTAAAAAGCTGCCAGTTAATCCAAAATGCTGTAGCCAGAGTTTTGCTGCTTTGTTTTTTGTAATTAGCAAGAGAGATCATATTTCTTGAACATTAGCTTCTCTCCTTTGGCTAAAACCTAGAATATAGTTTAAGATCCTTCCTTAGAGCCCTGGTCAGGGCTCTCAACACACACGCATTTCGTCAAGTTCACACGCTCACACGCCACACATGGCATTTCTCACGCCGAAAAATAACGCACGGAACCCCCCCAGTGGAATCTCACTCTTGCCTGTCTTCAAAACTTGAGAGCCCTGGCCCTGGTCTATTAGTGGTTCCTAGAATTTCCAAATGTAGAATGGGAGGCAGAGCCTTCAGCTATTAAGTACATCTCCTGTGGAGCCAACTACCAATAAAGGTTCAGGGGGCTCTAGTTTTAAGACTAGGTTGAAAACTTAAAGCTTATGGTTAGAGTTGGCTAATAAAATCTGAACCATCTCTTCTTATGCTTAGTTAGATGTCTGCTGGGCAGTGGCGGCCCGTCCATAGAGGGCGCTCGGCCGCCGCCCCACCTGTCTCACATGAAGAAGAAGATAGGAATCACATAAAATAATTTTATGAAAAAAATTAAATAAACAATTTATATATTATACAGACCGTGAGCACTGTGTATGATCTGCATTCAAGTGTAGTTTATAAATGTTCTCTCAGGAAATACATCACACGACCGTTCAGTGCAAAAATCTTTACCATAGACTCACGCTATAACTGGTGCATGTGCACTAGAGCTACCTCCAATACAAAGTGTAGGAAAACCAAAACCAAAATCTGCCCACAAGACCGACGTTAGAGTTTCATACCAAGAAATTCAACTGGAAACTCACCGCGGTGCTTGTGTTTTGTTTACAGTTAGACGGAGGAGCAGTTTCTTGTCGTGGATAATGCTAATACACTTGCTAAATACTGAACTGTTTCACAGAAGAACCCCACAGGAAAAGATAAAAAGATTCTGGACCTCACCAGCCAGACATCAAAATCAAATAACTAACACAAGACAGAAGGAGAAATTACACTCGGTCTTTCTCCAGAAACTGGTATGAGAAGAAGTCCTGGCTAACAGTCTGTCTTGAGACTGGAGCTTTGGTTTGTTTCTCCTGCCTCCTCTGTCAGCTGTCAGGAAAAGAATGAGTCTGGATTCAGACAGATAATACAGATTTAATACATTTTCCTGATAAATTCAGAAAACATGAACAGGGTAGCAGCCACATGAAAAATGCTAACTGCTATGTGTCTTACAATGATTAGCAATGCGAATATCACTATGCAGCTTAATGAAAGCTACAGGATAGAGTATAATGAGAAGATATAATGAGGAGGGGGACAAAAACCCACACATTTTGTCTAAGATAACAGACTGCATTATATTCTGTGGTGCATTTGAGCTTGTGTTGCGTGGTCCTATTGAAAGTGAACACTCAGAAAATCCTGGCATTTTCATGGGCCTGGGGGACTTTGTTGGATGTCTGGATGCAGCAGCAGGACCTGCAGACTGTTTCTGTGTTTAAGGGGAGATCTAAGACAGTGCAGAATGAGTTGCTTGACTGCATGTTCTCAGTTGAAGGAGAGACGGGTGAAATTTACTTACTATAAATAGTAAATGACTGAAAAAACAGACAGTGTATTTTCATGTTAATTTAATCTTTTAAAGCAGTGTGATGTATGATAATGGTGCTTTGCTTTATATTAGTGGTGATATGTGGTTAGAGTGCATTGAAAACTGACTTGAAAAAGTGTGCCCACCCCCAAAAATAATTTCACCAGCCACCACTGCTGTTGGGGAACCTCTCTTGACATACTGAGCTCCTCTCCTCTTCTCTCCTCTCTGCCTTTCTGTCCACTCATGCCACAATTGCATGTCATTAACTTTGTGCTTTCTTTCGCCCTTAGTTTGATTCATCCATTCTATCTCCTTCTCTCTGTACCTTTCAGCTCCTTGGCCTCAGAGCTGTATGATTCCAGTTGCAGTTGCTGGCCATACCAACCTGCCCAGGATGGTTTTGTCTGCTGCTTGTTGTTCTTTTGCTACTACTGTTCTTTTCTTTCCATGTTTCCAGGTTTTAATTCAGATGTTATCTGTATTATGTTGAGTTATTTTTACTTGAACAACAGCACCAATTTGATTGATATTTATATAAAAAAAACTGATTTATGAAAAGTTTTAAAAACAAATTTGTTTCTTTTTGCAAAAGAACTCGATTCAAATGTCGCAATAAAAACTAGGATTTATCAGAACACTGAAAATAGAGAAACTGCTGCCTGCTGCTGGAAAAGAGGCTGATGAGTTCATCAAACTGGTTGCAGGTTGAAAAACTAAACTAATGATGAGGGTCAATAAAATTTAATTATAATATCAATAATTCTCTGTGGGTTCATCACAGCAAGTGAGACCTTTCACATTGTTATTTGACCTGTGGTTGATGAAAAATATTGATTATTCCGAGGTAAAAGTTTCACAATGCAGATGAGCACAATGCATTAATTACTGACTGATCAATGTTTAAGAGGCTAAGGGCTAATATCTACTTTACATACACAGTCTAGAGCAAAGTTACATGAGTGTTTCCTGCATTGTATTTAAAGTCTCCAGGTATTTAGTGTCTTCTGTACAGCTGTCAAAACTGTACAGTACTTAGTTCAACACTCTACTGCATCAGCTGAGGAGGACAACAGACCAGAGTGCTGCACAACATACCTGTTTTTTTTTTCAACACAGAGGAGACAGATGACAGCAAGATAAACAGCAGAAGAAAAGGAAGACGGGGCATTTCATATTGAAAGGATTCCCATGAAATCACACGCACACACACATTCACTCACACTGCAGTTTTGTCAGTCTGAATGTTTGGCTTTCATCCTGTGTTTCTCTCCACTTCATAGAGTCCAAGGTTAGCCATCCTTTCCTCTCCTGATAATTCATGTGCTCATACAAGCATGAAGGCACAGAGCCGCCGCCTCCTTTTCCAAGGCCACCAGAGAGCTGCACAGAAAGGAAATTACTGTATAATATCAGCACGGTACAGATAAAAGCCAGAAAGAATGGCCGGTCGATGCAGCTTTAACAAAAATATTCATGGGATGTTATTTTTTTAATTTTACACAGACTGAGAAACACTAAGGCCGTGCACCTGCTACCAGCTTGTCTTTTTGTGTCCCTTTATTATAGACAGACAGAAAGAAAGGAAGTGAGGGACTGAACAACAAATCAATATGTGTGTTGTTTATTAATGACAAACTGGGAGAAAGGCTGTTTCACTTGTTCTCATGCAAGGATTATAATATGTTTTTTAAACAAAGATAAGTAAAGTATTAAGAATGATGTGGTTATCATGCATGATGGGTCATAAAAGTGTTTGACTAAATATCAGTATCA
The DNA here is from genome assembly GCA_032353495.1 of Ctenopoma kingsleyae. Classification (NCBI taxonomy): domain Eukaryota; kingdom Metazoa; phylum Chordata; class Actinopteri; order Anabantiformes; family Anabantidae; genus Ctenopoma; species Ctenopoma kingsleyae. Next base: position 1,466,341 of record JAUBNQ010000009.1, on the reverse strand, counting down.
GGCTTTATTCTGATAATGAAGTCTTACTAATAATGATTTCTTTTTTAGAAGTATCTAATCTTTTTTTTTTACTGTTGTCTTTGTCTAGATTATATTTCCTGGATATTCTTAAGCTTGATTTCACACCAGTATGAGATAGACAGACTACATGTCACTTTCTCTAACTCCTGAAAAATTTTAAATATTAAATTTTTTTCTCATACATTTTGTTCCTCATAGCAATTACTAAATTACAATACAGAAGAAGGTGTAAATTGTCTAACAGAACTAACTAATCAAGCAGAAATCACTAGAATTCGATAGGCAGGTCAAATTGAAACTTGTTGAAACTTAACCAAATTTATGTTATTCTCTAAATAAAGATGATAAAGAGACAATATAATACACAACTTCAGGATCATATTTTAATTCTGCATCTCTGCTGAAATAGCCTTGGATGATTGACAATTAATACAGCACCTCTTATGAACCTCTGTCTAAAACCGTTGGCCATCACATTCTTCAATCGGTTTCAGTGTGGTGTAGTGGTGGAAGTAATTTTTATGTCAGTTCTTGGTTGGGGTGATACCAACTACACATGTGATTCAAAGTCTTCTCTAAAAAACTGGATGCTATACATGACTGTGAAATAAGATTTATAGCTGGTGACCCATTTATACCACATCAGTGCATTCTGTATGGAAATGTAGGTGGACATCTTTTTATCTAGAGACAGCCTCATTTGCTCGTGTTTATGTGCAAAGGGCTACTAAACAGATTACCTAATTATTTATGTTGTTTATTTATCAGGAAATCTGCCAATAAGGTGCACAGACTGGCTGCAGCTGCAGGTCCCAAACAAATACAGAGCCTGCTCACTGCTCCTGCCTCTTGGAATAATTTGCAACAGACACTGAGGCTATAGTCTGTGTATGTCTCTAACAGGTTGTCATTTTATCATCTTTTTATCATTAATGTTAGATAATTGTGGGAGAGCCGAAATGCTCTCCAAAGTATGTTATCCTCTTTTTCTCTTTATTATTATTATTATTATGCCGTTTTTCGCTGGCTATCTAGTCCCACACGCTTTGTCATAAAAATGTTGTTCACACTCCAAATTGTGGGTCTTATTTAGGAATGGTGTTCTATTATTTTTCTCAGTACGATCTTTTATGGTTTATTTTTAATTAATATTTTTCATCTTTTTTTTTTTATGGATCTCTATGGGAGTCAGAAAATACACACAGAAATGTGTGTAATGCATGCTGTCAGTCACTAGATGGAATTGCGCTCTATGAATGGTCTGTCTCAGTGGGGGGGGGGGGGGGGGGGGGGGGGGGGGGGGGGGGGGGGGGGGGGG
>JAUBNQ010000009.1:1440285-1464902 GCA_032353495.1 Ctenopoma kingsleyae | reverse complement strand
GCTATTATATTTGGCCCAGTTTTGTGTCCTTGTCCCTGTGAAGTTACTCTGCCATACACCAGGGACGAATCTACAGGAGGGGACGGGAGGGCACTGCCCCTCTGCTGTAGAGCCTTGTCCCTCCTGCTGCCCCCCCAAACTTTTATGTTCTTAAAATCATACTTGGTAAAAACCAATTGCTTGTTTGTCCAAAAGCCTTTTATAGCCTTCAAATTACATATCAATTCCCAAAAAATATAGAATTGTAAATATAATCTTATCAGAAGTGTTTTTGCACAATCTGTGTGCATCTTATCCATTCCATTATTACTGAAATGAATCCATTACATTTACAGTGACTGACCCCCCCCTTGTGGTGCATGTGCCCCCCTGTGACCCACCCGTGCCCTCCTGCTGATTTCTCCCGTGGAGCTTGTTCACCCCACTATGACCCCCTGCCCGTGTCCCTCCCACCCCCCAACGCCCCATGTGACGCGTTCCCCCTCGCAGTGCGAGCACCCTGCCACAGCTCAGGCCACACAATTTCTCCGGAAATTGCTAAATCTAGTTTCTATTTATTTTTATTTCCAATGTATTAAATGCTGTACCCTCTGCACACTTGGGAAAGAGGACATGTTCCACACTGTGTCTTTCAGAGAGTATTAAGGTTATATATAAATAAATATGTTCTCTACTTTTTCTTCTTTTTCGCCTCCCTTTGTATTTTCCTTCTATCCTCGCCTTCCCAGCTCTACAACTGATGTCAGGTAAATTTCAGCAAACATGTTGTCTTTGGCTCCCACCTGCCTCCACCACTAAGTTCATCTGTCAGCCCACTGAGATGCTGTGCAACATGTTAAACAAGCCTGTAGCATTCAGCTGCTTGCCTCAGAGACACACTAGCAGCTCAGTGCAGGGTCAAAGCCTAGAATTCATTTCCTGTCTTTTTCATGCGTAGTATAAAGGAGATGCCATGCTAATCCTATTGACTGTAAAATAAAAACCTACTAAAAATGTCTCCATACCAAGTGTTGCTACAACAGTAAGGCAGTAAGGAGCATCCCATCATTAATGATAACTACAATATATTCAATCTGTTTGCACAGATGATGTTCACATGCTCACTGAAAGATGAGTGAAAACTTATTTGTAAAGCCAACAAGTCAGGCTGGGGTAGTAACAGTAGTAGTAGTAACAGTGAATGGTGTATTACATTCAGCGAAATATATAAAGCAATGTAATTACAATTTACCATTCAGAGAGGAGCAGACAGAGGCAGAGCTGTTACTCTGCTTTCATCATAAATAAACATTTTCACCTGAGTCACTGTAAACTGAATCACTGTAGTGCTGTTTGTCAGCTGAAACCTGCAGCTTTAAACTTCACCGCACAGCAGATTATGTCACCTAAATGATTGATAATGTGTTGTTAATCTGGCAGCTCTGTTTGCTCTGACTGTACAATTATGTTTTCCTCACCTTTCTCAGCCCGTTATCATTCCCAGGGCATCAGAAAATGCCACACTGTCAAGTCCATTGGTGTCTCTCACTTACGCTAAAGTTTACAAGTATAATCCAGGGACATCAATAATTGACACCTACAGCACGAAATAACAGGACACAAAATCTGGAGTCCAGCGGGAGATCTCTGTCTGAGAATGAAAACAGAAGTTAAAAAACTACTGTAGATGCACTGTTTACTCTAACCTGCACAATTTTATCACATCTACTGTAATTGAGCTTAATTGCAACTGGAACTGGAATGGAAGTTCATCCTGCATGGCTGACGCAGCCTAAGCAGTCTACAACTTGGCTGAGTGTTAAAGTGAGTGACTACACTGATCAACCACAACAGTAACACAACCTGGTACTTTCATTGTTGCACGTACTGTATATACTTTGCTATACAATGTGAAGTGAAGTGAAAACTGTTCGTTTGTACCACAGACTGTACTGTGTTTCAGTATAACCACAGCTCAGGTCAACAAACAATTTGAAGACACTGTCTTGATTTATCTTAGTGGGACTGTGTCTAGTTTCACATGAGCCTCAGCTGAGCTTTATAGTGCATTTTTAAACAGAATGAGGGTTGTGCATTTCAGTCCTGATGCTTTACAGGTGAACTTTGAAACGCTATGCTGAACATAAAGAAACAGAAGTAGAGACTCTAAGATATAGACTCATATATACACAGTATATGGACATGAATATTGTAGACCATCTTCAAAAAACCAGAAACATTCCTTTACAGAAAAATACAATGTGATTGCAATTATATTCCCTTACTCCCACTGCATCTATGACCTACTGCGTCTGAGGTTGCAGTTTTGTTATGTTTTTAAAATTAATTTAGATACATTCAGAAGAGGCCAAACCTATTATCAAGTTAGTCAAATAATTTCCATTAATATGTAATGGCTGACAATATGCAACTGCCAGTATTTGTCATTTTAACCAATGAAAAAGATGAGAAGCTGCTTCTTGAATGTTTTGTACAGTGGTTTTTACTAATAGGAGAGAATAACAGAGAAGCTTACCTTTTCATGTACTTAGCTAACTTTTTCACAATAAAATGTACTACAAAACGCAGTCACATAGCTTAAAGAATAGATAGGACTGCTTTGGCTTGAATTAGCTCAGGACATTCCTAAATTAAAAGATTGTTACTATCTGCATTTATATTACTGGTTAAAGCAACGCTTGAACAAAAGGGAGCTATAATGATTTGAAAAGCATGAGAAAGGGATGGGAAAAAAATTATCTTAAATGTATACAGTAGGTCAGTGCATCCTAACTCCAAGGGCATAGGGTACTGACACGCTGTCACATTCTTTGCTGACACATCAATGCTACAGGTACCATTGCTGGTGTCTTCTCCTTGTAAGTCGCTTTGGATAAAAGCGTCTGCTAAGTAAAGTAAAGTAAAGTAAAGTAAAGGTACCCCAACATCAGTACAGGATACAAGGGGATGTCAATTCACTGTATGAGACATTGTGTGTTATTGTTGTAATAAGAACAGTCCAGGAGTTATTTGTTTTTTTTTGTTTGTTTTTTTTTACTTAACTTGTGCCTAACCCTAATCCAGACTGACACACCTGGTTGATAGTGACACCAAAGCAAACCTTCAGTGTTAGTATGAGACACCAAGTGGGATGTGACATTATATGATTCTGTGGGATGAGAACGTATTGAGTAGATGGCTACTGAGAGATCCACTCATTAGTCATGTACCTCTGTTCAGCAACTGTCATAAAGGTAGGCATTAAGGTTCTGCGTTGATATTTCATTAATCCAACCACCTACAAAGTATGAAACAAACAGCTAATATTTGCTGTCTGGAGTCATATTCCAACAAAGAGATTACTGTAAAGTAAAGCTTACATGACAATAAATTGCCAGGTACTGTAGGTGGATAAAACCCAGTTTCACCAATTATGTGAGGAGGTTTCTCAGGTTTCTTGAGTGCTTGTGTGTTCCGGTGTCTGTATTTGCCTGTAGTAGGAGTCTCTGTAGATCACCTAGATGCAGGAAGCAACTGTGTCTCCTAATGGATCCTCTCTCTAAATTGCACTTTCCCCCCCTAAGAACATTACTTCAGTAGAGAGCAAGTCACAAAAGCCCCCCAGATGGGAAGAAATCTTCTGCTGGCAAGGAAACGGAAGAGAACACTCCTGAGCTTTGTATTTATGAGTGCATTGTGTTGTCTTTTTTGGTATTCCTGTGGATGACTGATGAAATATAGATGAGGCATTTCTGGCAAAGCTGAAATTATGAATTCAGAAAATGCATCAGGTCTCTAAAACATCAACAAACCAAAATTCAAAGGTTTGGCAGTTACTGCTTACACAAATAATGCCCTTTAACAGGGTTTATAGGTTTAAGGATGTCTCTTCATTGTCAGTATCCTCCATATTAAACAAATAGGATGTAAAATTATCTGACACAAATAATGTGTCAAAAGAAATACTAAAATAGAAATATATCCTTAGAATACAAATCTAGATGGGGAAAACATGCTTGAAAGATAACAGCTTTAAATAAGTAAAATTTTTTGCCGCTGGGTTTTGTATGTCACTGGTGTCGTTCCCCATTGATATCATACTGAATACAGTGTCGCCTTGGTAATGCCTCTGGGTAGTCTGTGTAGAAGCCTGTTGCAATGCTTAAATACTAATCAGTGTCAGTAAAATAAAAGACTAATCCGTAAAAGTCAGCACCATGTGCTTTTAGCGCTGTAGTCTCTCAGCTAGAAGTTAAGGCTAGGAGTTGTCATGTTCTCTCCATGTTTGCAGGACATTTTCTATAGGTACTTCTACAATCCAAGTGCCCCCACAATCCAAAGGCAATGATAGAACCCTCTCGCCCAGTGATGGCTGTGAATGCTTCCAGCTATCCCCTGACTGGGACGATTGCCTAATATGAGATTGTGTGAGAAATTGCTCTGCTACTGTGTAGCAAACAAGCAAATTGGAAACCCGTGTGAAAGCAAGGCTATAACCACATATGACCTTATAATCTCAGCCTAAAGACAGGTATGGAATCAAATGCAGTCACTGTGGGAAGCACCACAGGATGCCACCAAACCAAACTGATAGTATGTTTATTTTTAAAGTTTAAAAAATGCAGAGGTTTTCTTGATCTGTCTCCAGCTTTCAAATTGACTCCTGGCTGACGGCTTTGATCCCTTCGCAGTGGTCCCTATGTGGTGCCTCTCACAGTGGCTGCATGTCATTTCATACACCATTCCTGTCTACTTGTCTGTAGGCTTATCGTCTTCTTTTGATCTTAAGGTCTCATCATCCAGTTACAAATGTGTGCAGTTTTGCAGGAATACAAAAGTCCAACACAAGAACATTCAACATTTGTGGTGCACAAGATGTAGACTACCAAATGTAAATTGTCTTCCTCCTCTCCTGGCCTGGAAGCAATAGATCAACTGAACACCAGAAGTTGGATGTACTATCCTGTAAAAATCAACACACACTTACTCCCAAGGTGTATGTAGGAAGATCAATATGAAAGTGTCCTGAATATACTGACAGCAGATGCTGTAGTTTAATTATCCTGAAGGTGTGTTTTGTTATTTGTTAATAAATCCAGCTGCCCTTCAACAGCCATCTATCAAAGAAAGAAAATGGATATAGAGCAAATTAAAAACTACAATACTACCTACAATACAATACATTCAAAGCTATTCATCACACACCTCAGACAAGTCCTGTTGCTACTAGGTAGCACCTTTATAGATAACCATAGCCTGGAGGGCTGAGAATCTCCCTGAATACAGTTAAGCTCAGTCAACAGTTTCAACAAAAACTGGACTGTACAGTATCACCTCCATGACTGAGCAGGATGGTGACTTGATGTGGTGAATGGGAATATTCAATATGACAACCATATCAAAGGAAACCACTGTGTAGGGTGCACTGTGTGCACTATATTATTTATCATATTCTGTTTTGCCAGAAGCAGTGTATAGACATGTCATCTATTCTACTCAAACGGATGCGCCATAAGTGCTACATAAATAGAAATTAAATGATGCAAAACTGAAATAACTACAGTAGATTCATTTGCAGGCTGCCTCACTGTGAAACAGGAAACAGATACAGGACATGAACACCCACACACATATGAACATGGGCCATACTCATATTGTAGTCTGTGTACTGAAACGTCTCTTTCTGTCTTCAGCTAATTCCATTCACATTGAGAGGGATGAGCTTTGAAAAGTGCCCTCACTGAAGACACTTAGATATTCTCTCCACACTCAATCTACAGTACATGGCCCTTTCTCTAGTTTATTTTGAATAGGCCTGGGAAAGTCTTTGTTTGGGAACGTCACAGAGAGAGAGGAAGAAAGAAAAGATACAGGGACTAAAAACAGTGCCAGAGCCTCATTTCTGAATTCTGTCTTCTCTGACATGTTAACAGCAGGAGTCAGACTCACAGTGTGACTCCTCATAGTACACTGACTCATTTAGACAAAGTAAAGTTTGAAGTATGTAAATGATAAGAGTAGGACAAGATACAAATTTCCTCTGAAAATAGGCCATGATTCTTCTCCTCACTTCACACTGTACAATGAATGAATTAAAGCTATATTGTGACATTCAAGGTTGTACAGTATGTCATTAGATTTGAGATGAGTAGAAGTTGAAGGCAGTCCACTGAGGTAAGAGCAGTAGGTATGTCATATGCAAATCCGAGTCTTATGTAATAAGCATAATTAAACATCTGAAAGTGACAGCAGATTACAAGTTACTGACTCACCCTGATCCAAGGGCTTTGTTTACTATGTATCTTTCAGTCCACATGTAACTTGATCATGACATGATTTTTAAACACACTAACCCATTGGATAGTGGGAAATATTGAATTCTGTGAGACTTTGCAAGTTTGTTGAATCACTGCAGCTTTTTTTGCTAATCTTACCTGCACTCTGTACTGTCCCTAAATGCCTTGCACTAGGGCTGCAGATAGGAGGCTGCCAGTGCTGTGCAGTGTCGCTCTAATGTAAAACCAGCACACAGAGGCACATGATAGGTCCACTTAAAACAAGAAGAGAGGAAATCTGATATCTGATTTGGTTTTCTTCCAAAAACAAACACAGAGAATGGCTGAAATGCAGAAACATCACAAAAGTGTCTGTAGCATCCAGATCTACTAAAAAATCAAGGTGAGTTATAAGCCTGGGTTTCCCCGACCCTTTAAATGATACTTGAAAGTGTCAAATACATTTCCACACCACTAATTCTACAGTCATATCACACTCTGCTGCTCTGAGTTTGTCTTTGCAGAAATTATGTTTGAAAGCTTAAAGGAATGCTTTTTTTGCCATACTCCTGGTTGGTGTTAAGTTCAAATCTGTAATCTGTAAACTTTGTAAAAGTGTGAACTCTATTCATGTTAACTTTACATCCTTGGGAGAAAAAGGCAAAGTTGAATGCCTTACATGACTCTGTACTGATGGAATTAGAGTTGTGGACATTACACTGAATTTCAACAGGGAGGAACTTTTGCATTAACTCAAGAAAAGAGTACTTTAGAAACAGCTGCCTTGTTCTCTTCATCACTAAGGTTCTTGTCACTACGGGAAACATGCTGTGTTTTGGTAAAATATCATTCAGTCACCAGAGGCGGTATGAACATTATGAACGTGTCACTAAGTACAAAAGCAGTTCTTTGCCGTCTTTGTTTGATTGTATTGACTCTAATGGAAGAAATGCTTCTAAATGTGGAACCATAAGCTACATGTATATTACAGTTAGTTTTAAACAGTGTCATTAAAGTAGATGTAGGGTCTGCAGATTTGAAATTCAAATGAAATTACTTTCTGGCAAGAGTGTTGTTACAGTTGAAGCCTTTGTTTCAACCAAATATCACTGAGAATGGCTAAATTTATTCCTTCATTAAAATAAAAAATAAAAAACCTCAAAATAATAGTACTGTGATCCCAGTCAACAAAGGATGATTACCACAATCAGGCACTTGTAAGACAAGACAGGCAAATAAAACAGAGAGCATAGCATGGAGTCACATGTCATCCTGTGGATTAGCTTCTATTCCACTAGAGAGAGAGATTCTGTTGGTGCTCAGGGATGGTTAGGCTCTAGTTTGACCCCTTGTAACTAGTGTTTTAATTTTTCCATACACACAAACCTACACAAACTACACGTAACAGTGTGAACAATGATGCAGATGATGCTGATGTTATCTACAATTATGTGCTGGTAAACAAGAAGCATGTTGTGAAAGAATAGAGCAAATTTGATCGTGAAGGTTAGAAAACAAATTAAAAATAAGGTGAGCTTATTTAAGAAGCCACAGGGAGGACAAGAAGCAACAGAATGACAAAGAGACATGCATATTATTTTGTGACTCTAAATTGCCCATAGATGTCTATGTGTTGCATGTCTCTGTATATCAGCCCTGTGATAGACTGGTGACCTGTCTAGGATGTACCCCACCTCTCACCTAAGCTGGACAGCTGGATAGGATTCAGCACCCTGCAACCCTTCAGAGGACAAGTGATTAGGATGATGGTCCAAAAGAATGTAGTACTAAATGGTGGGTTCTGAGATATAATCAAATTATTGTTTTTATTGTTTGACAAACTTCAGACTTTGTGAGGGTGGGACATCTTTTAGGAAATGGTATAAGAGCATGCCTTTTGGAAACCCTGGTCAGAAAACACTGGCATAATATTCTCTTCACGCTGCACGCATGTCCAAACCTGAGACAATCACACTGATTTTTTGAATCTTCAACAACACTCTGTCTTATAACTGGCCTCAAAACATACATGAGGAATGAACTTCTTAAAAAAGATTTTTTTTAAAAACTTACTTTGTAGCAAACAGTTTAATATTTAAGGAGCATAATGATATATATTGTTTAATGTCCACGTGGTGCAGGTATATAGTTTTAGTGTCCTGTCAATTTGTGGCTTGAAAGGTGTGCAACACCCAGAGCTGAAAAACCCAACACTAGGATGTGTTTACTAGTGAATACATAATTACAGCACACACGAAAGAAAAAGATAGAAGTGGTGTGACTGCATTAAACAAAACAGAATTCAGTCCATATTTTAACACTGACAATGGAGAGATAGAGAAATGTGAGAGAAAGAAGAAAGAAACAAGTCCTAAAACAAATGGGTCAAAACATTGCGGTTCATGTGGAGACAGAATTCATGGCTTGTCATCTGACGTTAACTACTATGACCACTAGAGGTCACCTAACTATAAACTGTAACTATGATCGTAATAAACTGTTTGTTTTTCAGGGAGGACATCCCCTGGAATAACTAATTGAAAAAGAATAGAAGTAGATATTTGACATGTATGTAAATTATTATGAAATACTTTCCTGATTCTCATAGTGAAACATTAGGTCTTACAGCAGCTAAATCAGTCTATATATAGTATTTGTACATTCCTGTTAAAGAATGTCTTGTGAATAACAAAATTACTGAGCTATTTCACACCACAGCAGTTCAAATGTACTTAATGTACATTTAAAGTGAACCTGTACCTGTCTTGGGATCAACAGAGAAGTAGGACTGTCCCTCCAGGATGCTGTACACTATCTTGGCACTATTCCCATAGGTCGGATCATCCGCATCTGAGGCTGTCACCTGGAAAACTGACGTTCCTGTACAGAGAGGGGAACAAATAATGACAGTTTGGTACCCGCAGGTATATCAAAACTGTGGGTATTAACACAATTGTTAATCATGATAAATGATGAAATGATAAATGATAAACCTTCAGTGCAACTCTTCTCAAGGCAAAGGCAGCATAAAATGTTCAGTTCATGTTAAATGTAGGTCCCAGGAATGAATCATTTCAACTGAAATTTTTCTGTCATAAGCAAAGTTTGTCAGTTAATGTAACTGCAAAGATACAGATTGCCAGTGGGAGGCAGTTGTGATGGGAATTGCAACTTATTACCATGTTACCTTACAGCTCCATGGCAAGCAGATCATGTACAAATAGAGAAATTTAAACATCACTGTTACCCTCCCCAGGAGTGGTCAACCAACAAAGGTCATAATTACAGTTAGGTGTAAAATAGTCTGTGTGTGTCACAAGAAACCCAGGACAACATCTAAAAAGTCAAAGACGTCTATTGTGGCTAACATTAATGTTAATAAGCCCACCACTGAGTCCAGAGTTGAAGCACAATGGTGCGCATGGCAGGACAGGAAGGACGTCAAGTTGACATGACTCCGCATCCAAAGTCCAAAAAATATTTCTGACCAAAAATATGTAAAGTTTTTGAATGGCAGAGTTAAAGTCCTGATATTAGAAGGATCTGAAGCAGGCAGTTCATGAAAGGAAGCTAAACAACATCTCTGAGTTGACCTGAGTTGAGACCACAGGAACAGTTTATTTGAAGTTATTGCTGCAAATGAATATACGTACTTTCTGGGGTTCCCTTTATCTAGTTTTAGATTTAGGTTGTATTTATACAGAAACAGAGAGAATTCTGAAAAGGTTCATAAACATTCAATCACCACTATAGGTGGCTACTCCTACCTTTCTGCTACTCCTGTCAGCAGTTAATCCTCTTAGTGTGACACACAGCCTGATGCAGAACTTGTAATTTCAAAGGTCTGGACCAGCAAATAGCTGCTTCTCTTAATTAAATAGCAATCACCATATCCACAACACTCCACTACAGCAGTGATCTTTATACATAGATGGTCCATATATTTCTATGCTGTCTGCGGCTGAGTGTAACCTACAAATCCATTTACTTTTTGAATCAAGTAGCAGAGTTACTGAGGAGAAAGTCACAGAGAAATGGTAAAAAAAAAAACCACGCAAGAGACAGAAGAGAAGAATGAATGAACGAAAGAGAGACAAAGAAGAAGAAGAAGATGACCGACTGAGAAAACAGAGGCGTTTATTAATGAGTGAGAGATGGGAGGTTTGTGTGATGAAGAGCGGACTGGGAATGATGAAGAGTAAAGATGAGGGGAAAGAGAGCAATTGAGAGAGATGAAAGAGACTCAGAAATGGGGAGAAAGAGAGAGCCAGACTTACAATAAGAAAGATAGTCAAGAAGTAAAGACAGTGAAATAAGAGAAATGCTGTTGCAGTACAGCCCGTCTCATATTCTGTTAGTTGTCTGTTTTTACAAAGTCATGTTGACTGACTGATTGGTGATTCATGGGGAGATGGTTTACTCATCTTTGTGGTAGAAAAGGTGCTGTGATCCATTGGGCTTCTACTTTAGTACCAGAATCCTGCATTGCTAAGGTTTTATTTTGAAACTGAAAGCATGCTATTTTTGATCTGTGCAAAGAATTTTTGTCTCATCTAAGAAGAGAACATTCCTCCTGAGTCTTTGTCACAGTGCTTATTTGCAAACGTCTTGTGAGACAAGAAAACTAGGACTGTTTGTAACCCAAAGAACACCATCCCAGCTATGACACACACAGATGACAGCATGATGTTGTGGGTTTATTTTGTCACAAGGTACTGGAACTTCATAAAATTGATGGCATCATGAAGAAGGATGTGGGTAATGTGCTGTAACAGACAATTTAAGCGTCATAAATGACTGAGCTGCCATCATATCCATGGTATCAAGCAGTGCTACTCCCAGGGCATCAAAAGGCAAAAATGGGTAACTTTAATATTAGTATGAGATGCACGTGGACTAACTAAGTATTTATATATTATAAGTGGAACTATGTGGGCTGAACTGATAAAGCGTGTTTGTGCAAGGAGGTCCACAAACCTGAATCAGCTGCACAAGTTCTACAAGGAGGAAGATTGTTGTGTAGTATGTGAAATATATAAATTGTAAGTGGAAATATAGTGAAATATAAAGACTAAGTGGACTCACAGAGGGAATATATACTGAAATTAAATGGTCATTATTGTGAAATATTAGTTTGAATGCATTGTAGTTGCACTGTGCCAGTATGTGTGTATGTGTAACCTCATCTGAGCCATCACGATGACTCACTAGCATTGCTCGCCTCTGGAGCCTTTATTAATGGATACACTATTACTACAGCTAAACATGTGTGTTGTGACTAAGTCAGTGTCTGTTATTAGAAACTGGCCCTTACCAACATCAGACATCTCAGGCACAGTGGCAGAGAACGGCCCATCAGGGAAAGTTGGAGCATTGTCATTAACATCCTGGACCTTGATGATGAACTCTGACTCTGCCTCCAGTGAGCGGTTTGTCCAACGGTCAATGGCCCTTGCGTGCAGGACGTACTGGGACTTCGTCTCACGGTCCAGGCTCTTGGTGGCATGGATGTCACCCGTTGTCTCGTCAATCTCGAAAATAGACCCAGCCCCATCGCCAGACAGGATGTAGCGCACAGACCCATCGCCCTTGTCAGAATTGGAGTGGAGCTGGAGATGTGAGAAGGAGAAAATAAGTGAGGGAGAGAGCAGTAAAGTGTTTGACAAGTACGTAACGCAGAGTAATTGCCAAGTGTCAGGATGAGTGGTCAGTTAATGGTGAGGAGCAGGAAATGAGAGACACAACCATCCAATCATGGAAGGAGAAGCAGGAGCACTGCAGGACAGTGTGACAGGTTGTACAAAAGGTTCAGTATATGAAACATAGTAAAAAAGAAAAAAAGGAGTGTGACAGCACATTCTCCAATGTGCAGTCTGTTCTGAACTGGATGTGTCACCAAGCACATTAAGTGTCAGACAAATACCAGAGAAAGTGAAAGTGAAACATGCAGATACATATTATTTTAGCAGGATAATAATAGTATTTTAGATTCTCAGTTGGCCCATTGTGTCACCGTGAACTTGTAGCTCTAGGTGTGTGCTCTGGTCTTTGTGAAATGAAAAGCTACCTTAATAGCACAAATGCTGAGTCTTATCTTAAATTATCCTTGACAGTGACCCACATTATATTACCCAACACAGGCTTTCTAACCTGCTACTGCTACCTCCTACTACAGGCTGTTTAATAAGCCAAGTTTAAGCATATAAAACAGAAAATAGATTCTTCTGTCATGTAGGGACTATTTCTGCTGCATATCCTCAATGTGTAAGTTAAGTCTGCACTTTTGTAAGATTGTGGGATTGTAAAATGCATTTTTTATGAGACCAAAATGCCTGTGGACACTTTGTGTTTGTTTTGCATTTTGCAATACTTTTCTCATCTCTGCTACTGACATCTCTGCTAAAACATGCATATTAGTTGGCTGATATTTGTTTGTTGCCTGTGAAAATAATTGTAAACATGTATACAGGGGGACATGTTGTTAATAATGGTTGGAGACACAGTGCCAGTACTGTCACTTTACATCTACTCAGTGTAAAACTGACAGAGCTGCACTCATGGAGCAGCTTGTTCTGTCAACTTGTTTGTTAGTGGAGTTTCAGATCAAACTCTCATTATTGAAGGACTATGATAACAGCATTTACCTTGTATTTGTAAAAAGAAGACAATACTGTGAGCACAAGTTCCTGTGTGGCATAAACTGTCAGTTAAGCTTAGCTTTTACTACTATTTCAACTGGATGAGACAAGAAATATATGTAGTAACGCAGCATATTGAAGAACTTGACACACACACGCACACACACACACACAAAGCTGCAGAAATCTGTTTACTTATGTAGTATACAATGACTGAAAGCTGTATTTGCTACCAAAAGAATCAAACTACTGAATTAAGGGTGTCAATAGCTTTCATGAATTCACTGGGTGTTGGGTTACTGTGTAATCGTAAGTTATATAAAGTAATGTCGTCTTTGGTTTCATTACTGCACAGCACATCCATCAGATGACAGAGATCTGCACCATCCTGCGGAGATCAACCAAGTTGAGTGTTGTTGAGTGTATTATACCACAGTAGTGGTGTCATTAAACATCATCAAAAATCTTTCAAGTATGCAACATTTTTCTACCATTTTTAATAGAAACATGCTCCAAAACATTTCTTAAAGGATGTGACTGCAGTGTAAGAAATGAGGGCAACCGTGTATACATCTCAGAGTCTGAAAAGATGTCAGAGTCCATCCCAACAGCTTCATGTGAGTCATTCACTAAGCTAAATTGAGTCATTTCTTCTTCTTTTTTAAGTTGTATTTAAGATAAATGTCACTCTTTTAGATCCCCTGAGCTGTGGCACACAGATATCTTCTGCTGTTATCAGATCAGCTTACTTACATTTCTCTACAACCTTTGTGCTTCCAGCTCATGCCCGAATCACTCAGTGTTTTCAAGAAAAGATCTGCACACCTCTAACGGAAAAAGTTCACAGTTGTCCAACACATGGATTTCTTTTGCATATGTGGAGAATAGCATTTGGGCAAGGAGGAGCGTTGAGAATATGCTAACAGCCTACATGCCTTCTCACACCCTGCTTTCCAAAATGCTGCTCAAAGAACAAAGTGTTAAAGGACAGAAATCTTGACTCGGCCTGTGCCAGTAAATGAAACAAAACCAGACAACATAGCACCAACAGCTGCACTGTGAAAGAGGAAGAAATACACTGCCAGGATGAGCTCAAACAGTGTTATGGTGTAAGGAAATCCATCTCCCTGGCACAAAATAAAACATTTAAAACAAAAAAGAGGAGACAAGAGAAGACAAAGACAAGACGGGAGGGGAATAAAAATACGGCAGCATTTCTAAGCAGCAGCTGGCGAGGAAAGAGCAGCGAGTGACATTTTGAGGCTAAAGTATTTCTCCCTGTGGATGTCTCTCCAGCAACAAGAACAAAGGCTTGTGAGAGTGTGAAATATGAATCAAAAGAAGTGTGGGTGGGCAGGATGCAATGGTTATTAATTTTAACAGGTTAATTCCCCTCTGGTGGGATTTCCAGGACGTGCTACGCTAAACTCCATTACTAACCATGAGAGCTGAGACATGATAAGTGGTTTCACTCTGATTTGACATACTTCGTCCACTTTATATAACATCAGCGCATAATATTTTCATAATAAATGAACCTACATGATGAGACCTATGTGGAGTGTTCAGGTAGTGTGGGGATTTATCCTGCTGTTGCCCTTCAGCAGCACAGTCCTCAGAACTGGACCTGGTCCCCAGACATTACGCACTTGCTGCACACAGCTTTGTAACAGCTGCGGTAGGTCAAATGTAGAGGAAGGACATGCCTGCCTAGTTGCTGTAATAGAAATACCCCAGTTGAATTTAATTTAGGATACTACCAGTGTACATCAAATATATTTTCGTATGATGCACGTATTGATCAGTAGAGTTGGTTGTCCACCAATCACAGGGTTCTCTTGTCTACATGTTATATATTTTACATATATCTATAATTTATAGCACAGGAATATGGTATATTTAGATGGTTTACAAGAAATGTTGACCAAGCATTACCCCAAAAAACCTGTGATTTATAACCAGGAAATGATATGATATACTGTAGGTCACAGTGACTGAGAGCAAGCTGAAAAGCTAATAAAAGTGAGTTCAGTTCAGGTGACTTTTCACTTCATGCCCTTACAGGGATTTAAATCTTTAAGTAGCCTGGCCCACGCTGCCTCAGTCTGGCCCTATCTGCTGTCACCACATTGCTACTGTAAAGTAAGACCTTTCCCAAACAGAAGGTCCCAGCTTCCTCTGCAGTTTTAAAAAAAGACAGATTCACATAGTGGGAAACTTACACTTCATTACAACTCAGGTCGTATTTTTACAAATTCTGCCAACATTGTTACTATTTATCCTCTTGACATTTTACCACAACAACATCACTACATCTTACTGCATATCTTGCGGCATGAAACCTGTTTGACCAACTGAATGTTGATGCCTGTGTGAGGGTTTTGTTATAGCAATGTTTCCATGTTCCCAGATTTGAGTAATTACCTTGGTTCATACAAAGATGAAATGACTGTGAAATGCTGGCAAAAAGTTTAGAAATTAGATCTAAATTCTATCAAATCATTTCAATCAAATCAATCATACGGTATGTGATTAATGGCAGTTGCAATGCGGCTTGCAGAACTGCAGATGTGATATGATGTTAGGACTCATGTCACAGGACTGTTGCATTTCATTTGTGGTTCTCACCATTTAATGTACAGTAGGATGAGGAGAAATCTCTTGCCAGTGTTAATTTGATTACTGACTTTATTTTGAATCCTGATACAGTTAGACTAAAGCTGCATTAATTGATTTTTGGACAGTGGTGGGTAGAATAGCTGTAGTTTCACCCCTGCAAGTCCTCCACATAACAACTGTCAACACAACATATAGATCCTGTGATTCTAAAGAAATAAACAGCCTATCAGCAAAGTTGAATCAGGAAGAGACAACTGAGAGGCTTTTCAATAGTTCAACACGAAATGAAATTTACTTTATATTCACATTTTTCACTATGTGAGACAAAAAAACCCCACAAGAAACAAAAACCTGCTGTGTTTATTCATGTTGATAATATAAAGAGAACTACTGGACCTTATCTGAAAGTTGAGTGATAGCAACTCTTTCTTGTTAGGTTAATGTGGCACTGTGTCTCCATCAACCTAACAAGTAAAATGTGTTCCCACTGTGTGTTCCCAACATATTTTATTCCACCAAAGTATGTGACCTTGCAGACAATGGATTTTTTACCACCAAAACATTGTACCGACAACATGCCCTTTTCAGCAAAAAACGCAACTGTTCTTTAAACCCAACCACACACAGTACTATGGAGTCAAACTCAGTTCTCCAGTGTGACTCCAGTCCTGCGCTTTGGAAGTGCTCTGTCCACTTCAACCATCTCTTCTCTGAACATAATCATGGAATATTTACCTCAAAAACATAGTCAACATAAATGTAGGAGACGAGTTTGCCTTGTGGCGTCAATAAATGTGGCATTCATTCAAAAAATGTGGAATAATAATCCATCCAATGATTATATTCCCTAAAACAAATTTCATATTATTTATTGGTGAGACTGTTATCTGGCTGATATTATTCCTGGTGCAGCTACAGCCCCACCTCACCTTATAACCATCTATGAGAGTTACAGTTTGCAAAATCTTTTTTTTTTTTTTACAAGAATGTGAATGCGAAACTACAGAAATCCCTTTTTTCTGCACAGCTTGCAAATTGATATTTATGCCAGCAATTATAAATTATAACATAAGCAAGTTTTTACCATGGGCATGTATTACTATGTAGTGCTCTTCATCTTTACAACATTCCACTTACTATTAAACAGCCACTGGTATGGTATTTCTGAAATCGAGATGCAGAGAGACATGCAGAGAGACAGGTCCCAGATGTAAATATCTAGTACCAATGGTTAAATGAATCATACATCAAATAGATATCAACTTTCACCAGCTTGTCAGATGGAGAGCATCAGACTGATGGTGGCATGCTCACTAAAAAGTCTGAGTACACACTGAATTAAGGCTGAGAATATGCGGGCTCTGTACACACACACTTGGCAAGATGGCAAGACATCAGGCACACATAT
The DNA here is from genome assembly GCA_032353495.1 of Ctenopoma kingsleyae. Lineage (NCBI taxonomy): Eukaryota > Metazoa > Chordata > Actinopteri > Anabantiformes > Anabantidae > Ctenopoma > Ctenopoma kingsleyae. Next base: position 1,447,983 of record JAUBNQ010000009.1, on the reverse strand, counting down.
TCACACATACACACACACTCACTGCAGATCTCCTTTATTCTTGGCAGCAAGTGTATTCCCTGAACAGGGTGCGATTAGTCAACTGATCTGTCTGGTGCACACACCGACTGGCAGTGTCATGCATATCCAGAGTGTGTGGAGTGCAGCAGAAAGCCTTTTGTGTTGGCTGCTGCGCTTATTTTGATGTTTTGGAATGAACTCCCACTCTCAACGAGAAGTCTACCAGTGCTCAGGTGACAGTAGACCCACACACACACACACACACACACACACACACACACACACACACACACACATACACACATGCCTTCTGATTCATAAAGTAAGACATCTGAACCTGCTGTATAGAGGTGTAGTAATGTCACACACTGTAGGCTTTTTAATTTTTTTGAATGTAACATTTTTTGTTATTTCAATGTTATGTAAAAAATGTGCTGAAAGAGGTTTTCATGTCATTACAAACATTGGCCATGTGGTGGCAGCATTGAGTAGAAAGTTGTTATTCTGCCAAGACGCTACCAATTGCATTATGGGCATTTCTTCCTTTTTTGGTATGGAGATATCAGGGAGTTGTGAGAGAAAACCGGTGTTTATGAGTCTACGGTGTAAAACAACTGGTAAATAAGTATGTATCTTCTGACAGTAAGCTCACTTATCACTTATGCTAACTTTAAATTTTAATGGCTTGGGTTTAGATGTGGTAGATTTAGAGGTCATGGAACGCTCAGCCACATACTGCTAATCAACTGAAACACAGTTTCAGTTGTTAGTGTACTTAAATGTGCTATTGTATTCTGTTACAGGAACTAATTTGTTACTTTGTTTTAGGGCAGTTAACAGTGTGTTGATTTGACCATCTATGATGTGGAGTCATTGTGACTGAAATATAAGTGCCTTGTAAAGGTAGTGCACAGTCTTGGGTTATTTTGTATGGGTCAATGAAAGAAGAATAAATGCTACTTCATGACTTGTTTTGTTTGTGTCCATAGTCCCATTGCCATATTTTTATAATGTTTATCTTTTGCTATCTTTTGTTCTTTGAATTTTATTAAAGTGGCAAAGAGCCCAAGTAGTTGTGTGTCATCTCATATGATGCTATATGTAGTGTAAAACCAAGGACCATGAGAAGAATGAGATGAAACTGTAGCAAAGAGAGGGCACACATCTCTGATTTCTTTGACAGTGGTTTCCATTTTTAAAGCTGGAAAACAGCAGAGCAATATTTGCTGCATGGTATGCAGACAAACTATCCCAGTTAAGACAGGAAACAAGACAAATCTTTTCCATCATTTCAAAGGTAACAACATACTGAGTATACAGAGAGTCAAAGACTCTGGTACCAGGGCTGGACTGGCCATCTGGCGTACCAGGCAATGACCGGTGGGCCGATGCACATTTTTGGGTCGGCCCGGGGCTGTCATAATTTATCCAAAAAAGTATATTATAAATGATTTTTATCAACTGCGACGTCCCATTGGTTGATTTTCTTGAAGGACATTGGGCTAATTCAATGAAATCTCTCATCCCTCCTTGGCCTGACCCTCCTTCCCCTCCAGAAAACTGGAAGAATTACTTAGAGATATTGCACACCACTAATGACATGTGATGCATCCACATGGCAGAGCCTCACTGAACATGAGCCTCACTATCCACTGTATGAGTGAGGACTGGAATCTGGTTACTACATGCCCACAAACAGCATATTTCCATGAAGATCACATTGTTGAGATAATGGCATGAGGATTGCAGAGTCACTCACTTCTTGGGGGTTCTGTAAAGACCATTAGCACAGAACAGCAGAGATAATATACAGTGATTATCACAATATCACTTAGTGGTTTTGCTGTGTGTGGTGAATAGGGGTCAGCATGAGAAAAAACCATACCCACATTTTTTGTGGTATCCTTCTGGTTTGGTTCATAGTTCACTGAAGTTAAACTTTATTTAGGACTATATTTTGCAGCAGAGAGCTGTGAACAATATACAAGAATAGTGTACATACAGTATATACACATTAAGAAGTAGACATATTGAAGAAATATTGGACTTTTATTAATTAAAACAATCATCACATCTAGTCAAATGCCAATTTGCCTCGATGGCATTTACAGTCTGCACAGTAACAACACCCTCTGCATTTAGACATCAAATCAGATAAATACTATATGTAGGTATGTATATGTATAAATAAAATGAAAAATAATAATTTGTATTGTCGTTGTTCTTTTGTTTTGTTATTAACAGAGGCAGACTTGAGAGCTTTGTGCATGTGGAAAAAATGAATAATGAATCTATCATCACCAGTGGTGAAATCACTTTCTCCTCCAAAATATTCTAAAACGTCAGTCAGTTGCTCAACCAACTACCATGTAAGCACCAACAGTAAAAGTGGCAGACTAAAAACACAGACACACAGACAACACTAACACAGAGACATATGGCATCACAAATCCACACCAACATGATACTCAAAAAGTAAGTGAGAGCGCTGCTGAGAGAGGAAGAGCAAAATAGATAGAGATTTGATACATTCAGTGCTGAATGTGTGTCTTTTGAGTCTTCGACAGCCCAGTGGCCGAAGATAGTGTAGTCCCTGACTGATGTTAGCCACAGGGGAGTGCACACATAACCATTGTTAAACCAATGAAAGAGCGGGAGGACAATAAGAATATGTGTAAAGACTGAGCTATGCAAATGAATAATGAAATAAATCATCTCTCCATTCATCATGAAAGGATGAAAGGATAGACTGATAATAGCGAGGTACTTAAAGATGAGGATGGAAAAAGACAGCTGTAATGGTGCATGAATAGACATACTATATATACTCAGTTTTTCTGTGGTGGCTTGGAGATGCAAACAATTCGATGACACATGCACTATAGTTTGAAATGGCTAATTCATGCAAATCTTGAATTATCATAAGAGTCTTTAATAAACCTGAAATTCCAGTTAAGCTTTCCAGGTAAATCAGGCTTATTTCATTCTCCTTTCATCAAGTAGGTTCAAATTAGACTGGCCTGTGTTAACATGGGAACAACCTCTCTGCAGGAAGGGACAGGTGTGTGCTGGTGTATGGCCCACTTACCAACACAATAAGCTGCTGCAGCAATGCTTATGCCACACAACAGCAATTACTGTCTTTTATTTTTACCTGATTGCTCCAGTTTACAGTAAAAACTTTACTCTTTGTTCTTTGAGTCATACAGTAGCTGCAAGTGTCAACACACATTTTAGATTGGTTGTGACTTTCTGATATTTTATTCCAAGCCCATCCCACACATCGGAGAAGTTATGAAATTAACCTCAGGATCTTTAATAAGCTATGTTTGTTTGTTTTTTTACTTTGTGAAGGGTGAGGCAGAAGAAGAGACTGAGGAAGAACAAGATCTTCAGCCAAGCAGTTCAAGTCAGAGAGAGCAAGGGAAAGAGATCCAGAGATAGAAGCAGAGCAAACAGGCCAAGAGAAGGAAAATCATCAAGCAGCTGCAGCAACTCCTCTCAGTAGTATTTATGATTTAGGTGATAAAGACACATAATAAAAAAAACACTGAAGAGCTACCCACAAGACAGCTTTGGAGCACAGAACAGGGCATTTCACCACAGCTGATTTGTTAAGCACACTTGGTTGGAATATTCAGTCAGTCTGAATGCAGCTTTCTGCTTCTCATGTCGAGTGTTTGGTAAAAACATTAAACGTGATGCTTTGGTAAGTAGTGGTTGCAGGAACTGGAAGAAAGCCTTGTTTGTCTTTAGTAAGCATGAGATGGCACAGTCACATAAGGATAGTGTTGTTACATGGAAAAGCTACAAGAGAACTAGCCAACAGGTAGATATTGCACAGATGATAGCAACTGCAAATGCACGTGAGATAGAGGAGAAAAGATAATATTGCAAACGAATTGTTGCAGTGACCTATATGTTAGGGAGACAGGGACTCTCCTTTCGTGGCACTGATGAAAGCAAAGAGAGCACAAACAGAGGCAACTTTCTTGCTTGCATGGAGCTTTTAATGGAGTTTGATCCATTCCTTCAAAAATACAATCCCTCCTACAATCACTTTCAGAGATAATGTCATTTGATACCCGGTCCATTGCAAACGAACTGCAGCAGCAGATCCAGAACAATGGTCTTGCTGATTTGAAGTGTGTAGCACAAACATATGATGGTGCAGCGGTCTTGAGTGGTCCTATGGGAGGTGTGCAGGCACATTTTAGAAGGCTCCACCCTGAAGGTATCTGTGTTCACTGTTATGCTCACGAGCTTAACCTTGTTTTGTGCAATACTTGCAGGGCTGTTTCAGAGGCTGTGGAACTTTTTGACTTGTTGGAGTGTATGTATTCCTTTTCCAATTCCTCTCTAGTGAATCATCATAAGTTCAAAGAGGCTCCATCCAAGCTTGGGTTGACAGCAGCCGAACTTGTACAACTTTCAAACACTCATTGGGCATGCCAGCTGCAATCAATCAATGCAGTTCTTCAGACATTACCTGCCATTTATGAATGTCTCTCTGTCATTGGATTCCCCCATAGCTGTTGGTATTAAAGCAAAGCTCTCCTGGTTCTCAACAATGTATGCTCTACTCATGTTTCAGGCACTTCTGTCTGTAACTGAAGGTCTCCACGAGCTCCTTTAGAAGGAGACTTTAGACCTTGCAGAAGCTTTGCTTTACAAAGATGCTGTCTGTGACACACTCAGAAGGAAATGCACAGAAACATTTGCTGTAAAGCTGTATGAGAGAACCAAGGCTCTGTGCCACACAAACAATATTGCAGAACCACATGCTAAAAAAAGGCAGAAACAGAAGAAAATGGAGGATTTTGTGTTTGAGAAGACTTTGGGTACACAGACTGAGTTGGTCAGCTCAGAGACCTTGAAAACAGATTTGCTTTTCCCTTGTGTGGACAGAATGCTTAGTGAGCTTGAACTAAAATTTTCTAGTGTAGATGCAGAGCTCCTAAAAGGCATCCAGGCATGCAGCCCTAAATCTGAGAACTTTTTGGATGAATCCCACTTGGATAAACTTGCCAGGCACTACAGCATTGACCTGAAAACAGAGGTCTTGTTACCAGAAACTTTCTTGCACGCAAAACAGAGGCTGGATGTCTACCACCCTATGATATGTTGTGCACAACCTCCTAAACCCAGACATGCTTCCTTCTCTGAGGGAAATCATCCAAGTTGTCCTAACAGTGCCTGTAAGCAGCTGTTCTTGTGAAAGGTCCTTTAGTGCACTGCGTTGGCTGCACACCTGGCTGCGTCAAACTATGGGGCAGAGAAGGCTTCATAACAACTAATAACTTGCAGTTATGCCACTTGAAAATGACATGGTCAGGCAGCTTAGCCGCAACAGGGTGATAAACCATTTTGCTACTCTTAAAAACAGAAGGGATTCTTTGATGATTCCACCTTCAAAGTAAACCTCAACCTTTGATGGATGGCTTTAAACGTGATATACCTATTTAAGTGATAAAGTTGATATTTTCTGGTTAGTTTCTAGATTAGTTTTAGTATACTGGCTTTTTCTCTTTTTGTTCTCAAATGTAAGGTGTAATATATCCTCATTTGGGGGAATAAATCTTTGAGAAATATTCATGCTTCTTTTGTTCTGTCAGATTTTACTAGGAACTAAACTACCAGTGAATAAACTAATGATTGTACCACACCATTATGTTATCATCTATCTTCAGCTGCATACAGAAATGGTTAATCAGTGGTAGGCAGCAATGAAAAACACTATTTGGAAAGACACCAAGCAAGAAGAAATAGGAGTTGGGAAACTACATATCTTTAGATATTATGTTTCACAGTTAATATTATTAAATGTACTGATGGATATATTTGCTTGCATGTATTTAAGGAACAAAACCCCAACATGAAGGCTGTTAAAAAAATGGACTCATTTAGACTGTATTTAAAAAAAAAAAAGGTAGACATCCTAAAGATTAAGGAAACCAAAGGCTGGGGATCTTCCAGAGATGTCAGTGAAATAAAGTGAGTCAGATAACAGCATAATTGCTGTACATGAGAAAATAAATATAAAGAAGCCTGTTTGAGTAGGTTTGGTGAAGAAATTTCAGCCCTCTATACACATTAATTCCTTTCTACGACCCTGGGGGCTAAGCTCCCCTTGTCTTTCAGTCCTACTGACGTCCTTAGTCCAATGGCAGCAGGTGCCTATTGAAATTATGGCTGGTACGCTTATCTGAGATATGGTGAAATAGTACCCCTGTGCCAGCCAGTGTCTCTTGAAATAGCACCCTGGCTGATCTCTTCAAAAATGGGGAAACAAGACCCAGGGATTGTCCTGGGATTTGTCATGGTGTTACCAAACTAACAATATGCACAGTAATTATTGGTCGTAATAACATGTTGGCACAAACAAGGCATGGACTATTTTACAGGAGGACTGTCTCAGTGGACAGAGGTCAGCATGGGCACTCTCCCAACAACTTTCCAACCACCAGATCCAACATAAAAATCCTTGCTTTTCTTAGTCTTAGCTGTGTGACCTGCTAGCCTACCTCTGGCTCTTTAGTTTTTAGGTGAAAGTTTTTCAGGGTATTTGGTATGAGAGGAACACAATTCAAAGGCCATTTCCAAAATCAGTCCATCTCCATAAGCAACAAGAGAGTCACTCCATGTGAAGTCACACTCATACCTCTGGAGGGCACTCAGTATTACAGCAGAGGAAATAAATAAATAGGTAAACTATCAGACACTCTCCACAGTAAGCAGGAAGCTACCACTACTACTACTTTTCATTCAGCTCAGAGGCTGGGTTGTATTACAGTATGTGTTGCAACAAACCTTGAGGTCTACAAAAACAGAAGGATCTCCCAAACTATAGTCTTCACTTGGTGACCATACACCTTTCTTACTTAAACAGACTAAGCCTCCATTTTATGTCTCATGTTAGGCAAATGCAAAATGACTTTTGCCTTTTAAGTCTACATGTATAAAACAGTTACAGTAACAGGGACATACTGAATAAAGTAAAACCCACACTGTTCACTCAACCTCCATTGTGTCATTGTGTTCGTAGCCAGAGATAATGTTTTTTCAAATATAAAACCAAGAGTCTTTTATTCATATGTGATCTCTAGATACACTACAAAATGGACACAGGCAGCTATAGCCAACTATTACCATCTACCTTTAAACTTCAAATATTATATTTATGCACTTAATGTAATAACTGTGAACAGGTGCAAATACAAGATCAATTTTGGGATTTTAAGAACTGATAGCACATTGTACTTATAAAGACACATGTGCACCAGAGCATAGATAAACACAACAAAGTTTGATAAGCACAACAAACTCTGCCAGTAACTATGAAAAGAACGAGTAGTTTAGCAAACTACTACGAAATGTGTCTTTAGTCTCCCTTCATGCGACTGGCATGGTCCCCTCATTATGCTAACTGCAGTGAACTAATGATGAAAACATCAGTAATTCATTTTATGGATCCACTTAATCTACTGATGTTTTTGTATTGAAAAATGTTAAATTCTTTTTTCATTTCGAGCTGAGACTGACTCAGCAGCAGCACGAGGAGAGCAGAAAGCATGGTTCTGTAGAGGTATGCATCTATTTCTAGTTTAAAGTTTTAAGATCATCATCGCATTACACTATGGTGTATAATACTGACAATCAGTTATACTTTAAATTTAATTGGAATGTCATGTTAAATTT